>JAQQZZ010081999.1:0-36167 GCA_030265115.1 Mopalia vespertina
TAGGAGCGTTCAAACTCTGTATCTCTACGGCTACATGATATGATAGACGATCAGAGATACAGAACTCTGCATCTATAAGCCGACATAAATTGGTCATTGTCCTCACAGAAGAGCATTTGGCCTTTACCCACCGAATTTCTTTCAATGCAGATCCGGTACATTATAGTTTAAAATATAATTCACCCAAATGCCGTATGCAAAAATCAAGAGAGACCCATCATTTTTTAATATTTGTATAGTTTGATTAGGCTACAGGAAAATCTAATTTGATGGTAATTCACTGAGAAGCTGTTTGACAGTGTCCGGGCGAAGGGGTCAATCGACATTTTTACAAAAATCTATAAGGACGCGTGGCTTGAAACTAAAGATCATACTGTGTTCTGGGTGGATATAGATTGATCATTTATTCAGTGACAGACATCACACTTCACGTGGTACAGGAGACTCGAGAAATGCTGACGGTTTGCTCAGTCTGTTTTATTAACAAAAAAGGCTGATCAACACCAACACAAACGACACACGTGCCATGTATTTGCTTAATGATCACAGGTAAAGCTAACCAGAAAACATCAACTGACATGCCGCATCGCGGAAACAGTTCGCGTTGACAGCAGCCATTGTTAGGCGAATTTCGCGAATTCACGCGAGATGCAAACAAACTCTGTAACACGCGCCCACGACAATAAGGCGGTTCAGAGGTAGACCCACCAGTATAAACAAGATACGTTACTGACACGGGTGAATATACATTATTCTCCCAGAAACTATTTTAATTATTCGGCTTAGTTTTAAGTAAGACAAAATAACATTACAAAATCAAGAAAACCAAGTAGACTGTTGTGGACCAGCACAAAAGATGATCTGAACTTCCTTCGTCCATCAGATTCAATACCACACAGGCTGTGTCCAGAGGCGACTTGCTTACAAATAAAGATATACAGATATGTACTGAATAACCCCTAGTAAAGGCATTTTCTGTATAATGGGTGATGGGTACTGACATGAGGGCATGCTGGCTCGAAAACAACCATTATAATAAGTCATATTAATAGGGTGACTATACAATCTGAAAAAGAATCGATGAAAATAGAACTTTAAAATAAAGTATAAGACAACGTATCCAATATAGAAAAAAACCTTCATTTTAAATTAATATTTGGACTAATAATCAAACACGTTAATAACATGTTCCTCTTACGTTATAGTAAAAAGTACTACCTTATGCCGATCTCATCACTCAGTCGGTCTATGTCACATAACATCGTCAGTATAAGTAAAAAAGTTTGGACTATATGAGTAGAAAGGTAGATAATCAATCTACGATATACAATGACGATCGCTCATGGCCCAACATTGGTTGACATTGGGGCCCGTGGACCTGTCTTAGTGCTTAGCAAGTGCGCCAACAAATCCATTCGATGTATCGTTCACGGGATCGAGATCGCCTGTCGACCATCAGGTACATGAGTGAGTCACACGATGTGGCTGTGGCAATCACGGGGGTGAATTTTACGAGTTTCCTCCCGGTATCGCACCATAATTAGGCAAGGAACAGTGTGAAGTGGACAATCCGTCGTCGTATAAGTGAAATACCATTGAGAACGACGTTAAACCCCAATGAAACAAACAAACGAAAAAACTGATTGACATTGAAACAGAAATGAATGCGATCCGACTCACAGTAAAATTACCGTTATTGATTGGTTCTTTACGCCGTGCTTAAGATTATTTCTCTTATCTGACGGCGGTGTATTCCAACAATAATTGACACTAGCACAACCAAGATGTGAAGCATTTCAATAATGTTGGAAAGTTAATTTTCCCACAGTGCTAAGTAAAGACAGCATTGCCACTCTTCAAACAAACTGCCCTTAGCCAGAGGGCCGTTAATGAGTGAATTCCTCAGTTGTTGTCATTATATTAGGGCGAATTAGGCAAGGTGATATATTGGCTGATAAGCAGGGAAGTATATTAAATGTTAACTCTTAAGACAGTTATTAAAAAAGAGGAAGCAGTTCTTAATTTAAAACGATAGGAAACCCCTCTTACCTTGTGGTTAATGTTACTATTTAAACGCTTCCAAATATTGTACAGGCTCCTAGGTAAATGCCACTAACAACATGGTATGCATTGTCCTAACCACATAGCCCAGTGTTTATAGTTCACAACAGTATAGTCAAAATGGTACCATAATACAACACATATAGATCGAGAAATGATATGGTTAGAACTCCCCTGTGTACAATTTTGTATTAATGTGATATTCAATTGATAGTAATGATGGATAGGTGGTTATAGACCCAGCCTGACTTTGCAATGACCGTTGTCCACTAAATAGGGTTGCTGTGTTCGAGTATCAATTATAATACCTGGCCGTATCACGGTGAATTAACACGGATGTAGTCTATAGGGAGAACGCTCCAGGCTGACCGCTCTTGTAGCGGGCCCTTCAGTAGCCACCGATCGCAGACATCAAAGTCAGGGCGAATGATACACTGCCTGAGGCAAGTATATCAATGACAACATTGTCTATATCAGCCCCAAATCAATATGCATCACTCTACATCAAATTATACCAGACATGGATCAAAGCTTGCTTAATTAAATACAGGTATGTCAAGCGATTAATAAGGGAATGTATATAGTTGGCAGATAAATATATATCATGATTACTACTGTAAGCAGGGTCCACTTTCGGTCACTGCACTGCTAACTAAAGAGAGGTATTATTCCGGAATTTTTCTTTAAAATATAGCGGTATATATATGGCAGCGTTTAACCGCAGCCCCACAGCGAGACGTCCCTCAACACACTGCCCGCCACCTGCGTAAAATACATCTATATAAATTATTTACCTATATTTATCGTTCACAAATAAACGTGCTAATTATAACTCGTCGCTCCAACGGTTTACCTTTCAAAGTGTACCTTTTACCTTCTTCTGCAGAGTTATCGCTTTCAAGTCTGATTGATTTTTGATAAGATAGATATTACACTTCAAATACACATGACAATATAAATAGACCAACAACAACATTGGTCCACTAGCTAAATATAATAAGTAAACGAGCCAGTGTCAGTTATATTGAACTAAACTTAATATTCTCCATTTATCAACGAAACCGTTAAAACCACTGGATTATATACCTGGCTGATCGGGTACAGGAAATATTAAAGCCTTTGAGTCAGAACGCATCAAATAGTACAATATTTTTTTTGGATTAGAATTGGAGATTAATTTTTTTAACAAACAGACAACAGGTGGGACTTCCGTTCTCTGTAACTGTTTGTATGTCGACTGATTAAATATAAGAATCAATGGACACAAAATAATCATATACAAACAGTAGAGCTTTCCTTTTGTCTGATTCAATTTGGTACCATGCTGAATTATTTTGCACTGTAAATATGTCTATATGTCTTATGATATTGCTCACTAGGACAGGGATGTTGGTTTAAATGATATTGTCTTCTGTTGTTCTCGTGTCGGTTCATAAGCGGGATTCAAGAACATACACATATTATCAGTATATATAACGCTCTAAATTAAATCCCACTCCATTAAACTGTTTAAACTTTGAATTCAATAGAAAAAAATTGTAGGCTTTTAAAGTAAGCCAATCTAAGTTCAGCAAAAGTTCAGAACCATAGTTTCCGCGCAACGCTATCAGGGAGAGTAAAGTGCTTGGGCTATTTAACCAGGTGATCAATCCGCCGACATATAGTCCCTGTGATTAACAAGGCAATAAATCCCATATCGTCCCGGAAGAGGATTTTGAGAGCCAATAAAATACCGCTGTTCATGGTAAGTGACTGTTAAATTGAGAGCCCTCTGGTTGATACGAATCTCAGCCACAATGTTTAATTTGTTTTTACCGTGTAGGTTTAGACAGGCCCTTGTATTTATGACTTTAGAAAGCCTTATATATAAAAAGGCCACACACCAGCAAAGATCAGGCCAAAGAAATTGTCCGGACTGAAGTTTCACATATAATTTGTTTTCTTTGATAAAAACCGATCATTTAATTAATTTAGCGTTAAAACAACAAAGCGTGTCGCCGTTCTAAATTTTCCTTTTTTATGAATAAATCGGATTTTGGTTGGGATAAAAGTTGTAAAGAATGCATTTGTAAATAGATGAAGACATAAGGTTTACAGGTCATTCTTTTCATCTACGAAATTAAATTTTAGATGAATTTAATTGATTAATGAATTGAATTGTTTATAATACTGTTAGTTGAAAGCATGCAGTCAAAAAAATAATAAAAAAAATAATAAAAAAAGTTATAATAAAATAAAACAAAACAAAAAATAAAAATTAGCAAACAACATATTAGAAATTAATTGGAACGAGAAAAAAAGAGAAAAAAACTACAATAAAAAAAGAAAAATGCATGCAGACATCAACAAAGATTTCCTTGAAGTCTGTGCGAGTTTTTGGAAGTATACTAAAGGGTCCTGAAGGTTCTAAACCATCACGGAAGCGATTCAAGCAAAGTGTATACATTTTGTTTTGCCTTTTCAGCTGTTGTACCTCTCTCTTTAACGCGCGCGGAATTTCACAAGGCGAATCTCTCGCGGATAAAGACTGATAGGTACAATAACAGAATACTACAATCCTTTTGTAGTACTTTGTTTCAAGCAGGAAATGATGTTATTCATGAGTAATGGGGCCCTGAGGAATCGCACGGCCATGGGAAGACTCTACATTCTTAGCGAATTATCCAACAATTGATATACCTCAATTGAATTCCTGAGTCACACCATCGCGCGCCATGTCGTATTACTCTCCACTATTCGTGACATGCATGGCAGGGTTAAATTAACCCCTAAGACACCGTGCCTTGATCTGCGACGCACCAGTGCTATGGTGATGAGCTTAGGCGGTAAATAATATGGCATTGTAACTAATCTAACTATTGCATTTCATCTAATTTGCAAACGACTCAGTTTTAGTCCAGTAATAGGCAAGACTAACTCAATTTGAGCTATTTATCGATGCAACAGTGTTCAACAAATACGAGGTGTGCAAGATATAGGCCTACTACAGACCGCTCGGCTAAGAGTTTCTTCGCTGACAAAATGACAAACAGAAAGTAGAAAGAAATGATAATTGTTTAACAAAATTTTCCACCCAGATTAGACACAGTTGTAACACAGTTCCAAAGTGAACGAAACGACAAGAACATTCAATAGTGTCCTTTCTTCTTCTATCAGACTGAGCTGTGTAATTTGAGCTAAATACGAACAAATTAAGTGTTGACGTAGATGAATGTGATGTGTGCGTGAGAAGCCCTGTATTCGCGTGAGAAGTACATCTATTCACATAAATACAGCATCAGTATAAAACAAAACTGAGGCTTTCAAATTTACAAAGGATGTATTTTTTAGTAAAAAAAAAAAAAGAGAAGAAAACGGCAAGCAGCAGTTTCTATGGTGATGATATTTTCTCATTCTCACACGGAATGATGTAGCCACACGACGATGCGATGACCTATCAATAGTGAAGCAGTTTTGGGTATTCTTATGGTATTATACAATAGGTTAAATAGGGCGCTATGACTTTAATCCTATACTTACCTATCTGAAGGTTAATCCTAACATTTGGTAAATGACGCCATAATCCAAAAAAGTGGCACCATGATCCCTACGGCGTTAAGAGCCGCACCTGTAAGTTTGGTTGCCTGAAAGAGAAACATAACGGAAATTTATATATATACATACAATACATAATCCCTACGGCGTTAAGAGCCGCACCTGTAAGTTTGGTTGCCTGAAAGAGAAACATAACGGAAATTTACATATACATACAATACATAAACAAGATACAGCACAACATAGATCGGGAAATTAATCATAGTTTGTGAACCTTGTTAACTTTTATAGAAAGCAATAAATAAATCTACAAACGGCTGCTTTATCATTGTGTTATATAATATATATTCAGGTGCAATCTTTATTATATAACACAATGATAAAGCAGCTATATGTTAGATTCATTTATTGCTTTCTATAATTGCGTGAATTATCTGTGAAAACATTAGTAAAAAGAAGTCTCTTTCGATATGCTATCCTCATTTCTTCTAAAAAAGGTAATTAAATACCTGTTAAAATTTTGCTACCCTGCCTTAAAACTCAGATCTGACCTTTCTACAAGGATGGATGTTACTAATATAACGTAAAATAACACCATTAAACCATGTCACGCTGTATAATAAAGGAATGTATTCGGGCATGGGCTACATAATGCCCATAATGATATATATATTTATTATTATAATTATTATATAATATAATATAGATAAATGTAACAGCGAAATATGGCTGTTATTATACGCTCTTTATACCATATAATAATGTAAACATGTGCAGATAGAAAAATCAATGTACGAGTGAAAGCTATTTTTGAACTAAAACTGAGTGCTTGATAGTAATTAAGTTGTCGGTAAAAGCGGTCAGCTGCTGTCGATCGACAGAATAACAGAGTATCGATTACAAAGTGCCCATGGGTAACTAAAAAAGTAAAGGAGTTAGTTTCTTATCACGAAATTAGATCAAGCAAACGAACGGAGTGTGATTGCCATAGACCAAGTCACGCTACATACGCAATTCGGAATTACTCGTGCTAGCTCGTTAATCTTCGGCCATTGTCGAAATATGGGAATCGGAAGTCATGTGGTCATCAAGTTTGTCTGCAGATAAAAACTTTGCCACACAACTTCAAACGAAACTCCAACAGAAGTCAAACTTTGGCCATAAACTTATAAGCTAAGCTTTCAAAATGTAGTGAACACATGTGAAAAATACAGGAGGTAAAATTGGTGAACTGAAAAAACTAAGACCCGAAGAAGAAAACAAAGCAAAAAAAAAACAACAAAAAACAACAAACCAATTAATAAAAAATTAAAAAATACCACAAAAGACAAGAACACTTGCTGAGAAGGATTAATGCGACGATTCACGAAAGAATCCAATTTATCTAGACCCTTTTAACCACTAAAATCTAATAGAAGTTAGAGATTGGATTTAAATGACGTTTCGGATCATTATCCATATCAACTGTTCAACTATAGATGATGTTTCTGAGTGCTCGTCTAACCAGCTCAACTAACCTGATGAGATCACGACAATGCACCCTAGTGGACCATTTGAGTGTTCTCCAATGCAAATGAAAAATGTCAACATTACAGAAACCAATAAAATAGTAATTGTTTGTCTAAAAACTTGTGTTGTATATGTAAGAAAATATAAAACAAAAATTGAATTAATTGTAGTTCTCTTTTCAGACCAATGGATTAACCTATAAAGACACATTGGCATGATGCTGAACTAGTGACACTGTCAAACGTCTAAAATACCAGAGAGCAATTTCAGCCCACTGTCACTTTCTAGAGCTGTCATTTTTACAGTCTTTACAAGACGATCTCGTAGGGAAGAGACGTTCTTTATCAATGGGACTAGTGATATGGTGTGGTATGGTAATGTTTTCTACAGACACCCTTTATTAGTGGGTTCTGGACACGCCTAGAGAACGCCGTAGATTCTCCTAGTCACAGAGAAAGTAAGGTATCATAAACAACGTAAACACTTCTAGATAACCTCGAAAGAGGCCGAAAGACTGAACATATTTCTGTACCAATCTGATGTAAAACAAATCCGACAAACGAGAGTATAAGACAAAAATAACTGCTGGTAGATTATGGAAATGGTTACAGTCATATTTTCAAAAGGTGTTAAATAAGATAAGATAATGATATGTGCTATTTTCATATAGTAGTTTAATATTCAGGAACAGAGAGGAGATTTACAATCACTCTAGTTGGACAGTTGGCATTTTAACGGGCCAGTTAAGTGTCAGTTTGTGAGTTAACACGAGTAGTGTGGTCCGAATATACTACACAAGTAGAGATAAGTCCATGCTATCCTAGAGATGGTCGGATGTGTTGGGATGGCTGGACGTCAAGAAACTAAGAGCTCCTCATAAAACTTAACACATAAAACCGCACAAGAAACTTGGCACCAAAGTTTGACTGCGTGTTAAAAGCGGACATGTTTGGAATTTGATTTATGAAGTATGCCTCTTTTAAATATACCCTAAGGGTGGACAGAAGCCCAGCTCGGAATTCTGCCCTCATTAGTGGGTAGGGTGCCAGGGTGTTTATAAGGTCCCGGGTGTCCAATGTCAACTAGGCCCTTGGGGTATAGTACTGATTTATAACAGGGAGATTTACGACTATTAGGTGTCCATGATCGCATTAGTAAATATATCAATGCCATCAACACAGCAAACCAAGACAGAGAGGTTTTCTCTGTTTGTACTGGAACGAGACACCACGAGAATCGTTACATTCCCTTAAAAGATGCCTGCAATCGTCAAAACATGTACAGTTTAAACGCGACTTGAGCTTAAAGGTGGTACTAGAGTAGAAAGAAAAAAATTACATACTGATTTGGTGTACCTAACTTTGGTTAAAACTTGATGAAACATTTAATTGGCTTAAAACAACACTATGTTGAAACAAATTGAGTTGTAACAAGACTTTTTGTCATTATTTTGCAGCCCAGAACATTTATAGAACAATTTTTTGTTTGCCGAAGTCATCATGAGTGAATAATCTTTTTCCAACATTTGACAAACTCTCCAGTTTTCTTATTGCTGGAAAAATTTTGCCCCAAGGCTGAAGATGAAATCTTGTAATGTGACAATTTACAATTTCAAATGGAAAGTTTCTTTGTGGAGATAATGAAATGAAAGCAAATGGCTTAAGCTAACTGGCTCAGGATTTACAAGGGATCATGCATTGGACCAAAGGGTAAAAGTGTAATTTATGTCAGGGCGTTTCGGACTCTAATTCCTCCATGGAACTGTTGACATCGTGGTAGCCATCGCTCATGTAACAGGCACAAGGTCTTACACCGTTCAGCATGTCTTTATGTTAAGATCATGAGATTATATGAGGAGAAAACTTCACCATCTGGCAGCCCTCGACAAGACCTGGAGGAGCGGAGCCACAATGTACTTTGCCAGAACCACTGTCACCCATTACACTCGTAGATCACTCTTCCATAAATACAATTAGTGTAAATAATTGCTCTAAACACAATGTATGGTTAAAGTCGGTCTATTAGCTGTGAGAAGTAGGCTGTTTCTCCACTGTATCAGCCCTCTTATATTGCCCCATCGTACGCTGAAGGACATTGGCCATTCTAGGGCTTTGCGCCACAAAGTCCGAACATTTCTGCCCGAGAACACTGCCCACTGAACTGATTAAAAAATAACGCCCCCGGATAAATCCCGTTAGGGCTTCGGACAAAGGCCTCCTCATCAATAACCTTGAACCGATCGTCCCACCATCACACAAAGGAGACCAAAAACTTTTCAAGTCATCTAATTGCTTTTGTTACAAGATGTCCTTTGCTCTTCTGTCCAACCTTTTGTTTATTGGCCGGGGACATGGTTACCCTTCCCCTCTGATCTCACCATCCCGAGGAACAAGCTACAAATCCCAAACCACCAAGACTAAAATTGTTTAAATTGAAAAAATTGTATTATACCCCAAACTGAAATCGAAAAATGCACAAGTTGTTATTTCTTTGTTTAGTTTCAAGCTCCTGAAATAAGCTGCTAGTAATGAAAAGACTTGGATGTGACATACGTGACATATGTGACATATGTGACATAAGTGAAAGAAGCAAACATGTTCAATACTTTCATAGTAATACTCTTTCCTAGATCAATGCACTGTGCATCCCATAAAAGACAGAGCCTGATTTAATTTGAGATCAGACGATTTTTACATGAAAATATGTAGGACAAAAACCTGTCCATTGGAAATTTTGTTATTTACAAAGCGAATCTACAAAGTGATGTAATGAAACTGCTAATCAACAACTTGAGTTTTAATCCAGTACAGCGAATGACTGCACTCGAACGATTGCGCTCGATGGCAGACAAAACATAGTGTTTCATTATTTGTCTCTAGAACAGCGTATGATTGCGCTCGGATGATTGTACACAAAACATACTGTGTTTCATTATTTGTCCAGTACAACGAATGATTGCTCTCGAATGATGCCAAACAAAACAAAATGTGTTTCCTTATTTTATCAATAATAACATTTTAAATTTTAAAGATTTGAAAGTGAATACTGTATTAGCACACAAACTCCAGAGTCGATTCCACATTGTTGGTAAAATGTATGAGACAAGGAGCGTTAACGATATCAATTCTAAGCTTCCATCTATTCAATAGTCACGTCTTATGATCCTTCTGTTCATTCGTAAGTCACGACCGATGTTCTATACAGTGTTATAAAGAACAAAAACGTCGTTTTCAAATTTTGGACAATATTTCAGACTCGGTAAGGCAATACTGCCTGTTTTAAAACAACCCGTTTGGCCAATACTTGTTTTCAGTATTAAAGAAAAAATCTCAACTGCAATCTGATTTCGTTCAAATTGGTTTCTGGGGATATTAAATGTTGGGGCTATTATCTGTGTATGCTGGATGGACACACGACCGGTGGACACAAACAAAGAAAAGTTGTGGGCAGTGTCGCTGTGTATGTAGGCAGATGGTCAGGACGAACACAGGGGTCAGGCTAGTGGATGTGGTGATTGGGGGAGGAGGGATAAGGGACACTCCGTCTCTTACCGCCCTAGGCTATTGCTCGCCAATTACTTGTAATATTTTACGTTGATGATTGGAATTACGAACCCGATAGCATTGCTCTAAAAGCCTGTCATAATAGACCCATCATGGTCAGTGGAGTTTGAAAACTACGTATTCGTATGGTGCATTGTCAAGACAAAATGAAACTGCTGCAAATCAAATTGAAATCCCACACTCAATCTCAGTGACACGATAAATACACTAAATTAGGAAAAATGATAATACGAGTTGAACAAGCACATTGTGACTTTCATATGAAGAAAAAAAGGCAACACAACGTGAGACAAGAATTAAGGCTGTTTTTTTCATTCGACTTTTGATGTTTTCCATGTTTAATATTGTTTATTGTAAGTAGGCCTATTTATCACTTAAACTCTGCTCAGTTATTGTAATCCACTGTGGTAGGTACCAATCATCAACATTAAATGTCAGCTACCTCGACTAACCAGCTACCTTTTCACGGTAAAATCACAGTAAGATGGTTAAATTTTGATGACAGTTGTCCATCTCTTTAAGTAAGATGGTCATATTTTGATGACAGTTGTCCATCTCTTTAAGTAAGATGGTTATATTTTGTCGACAGTTGACCATCTCTTTAAGTAAGATGGTCATATTTTGACGACAGTTGTCCATCTCTTTGAGTAAGATGGTCATATTTTGACGGCAGTTGTCCATCTCTTTAAGTAGGATGGTCATATTTTGACGACAGTTGTCCATCTCTTTAAGTAAGATGGTCATATTTTGACGACAGTTGTCCATCTCTTTAAGTAAGATGGTCATATTTTGTCGACAGTTGTCCATCTCTTTAAGTAAGATGGTCATATTTTGACGGCGGTGACGAATCTAGACCAGATTGTTTATATTTAAATTCATTAAATCGATTGTTTTTCATCCACACACAACTACTACAGGGTAGTATTATTAGTTTCAGCGGAGAGCAAAATTATACAGGAGAGATTTCAGAGGAAGTCCGTGGGTTAGCAAATCAATGGAGCGCTTTAGATCATATCTGTGCATCAAACTCAACAAATCAGAAACAAATGTCAAAGATAAAAATCTGAACCAGACCAACTGGAAGATTTCACAGAAAATGAAATTCTTCACTTGTGCTCTCATCCCCAGCTAGACATCCAGTCATTTCTTAATCCCAACCATATGTTTATTAAGACAACCTTCAATTAACATCTGATGACTTGTTTTCATATTAAGCTATGTGGCATGCACGTGGTGACACGAGCTGTTGATATAGACATTATAGGTTAATACCAGCATACTTCCTCATGTATGGAAGCCCAAACAGCATGCTTTCCAAGTTTACATCAATATGGCCTACAGTTGTGTGGCAGGATACTATACAAACCAGAATCAGAATAGAGACTGTTTCTGTCGTATTGCACGTGGACCACTTTGACAAAATATATCCAGAGGTAGAAAGAACTTGACCTCTAACCCGGGCTAACCACAAATCAGCAAGGACAGGCTGATCTCACGTGTTGCCGTCTTTGGCTACACAATATTCAATTTCACCGATTTCTTTTTGTTCATATTTCAATCACGCAAATAATATAAAGATTCCGTCTTCTTAAACAATTTAAACAAAAACCATCAACCTGGACGTAGGCCAAAACGAAAAATAAAAAAGAAAGAAAAAAAACTGCTTACAATGTGTGATATTTTTTAATTTATTTGGAACTGATGGCAGCCAGTTAAAGCATTATGTTACACCACCGGAGGCAAGAGGACAATAATTTAGGCATTACCAGCAGTTCAATAAGATGCGAATTCGTATCCAATAAACTATACAGTATATAGAGATACGAGGTATAGCCGTATAAAAACTACAGAAATAAGACCTGCCTCTGAATACTAAATAGCGTTGAATGCGCATGGCCTTATTACCGCGGAAGACATTTTTAAGCGAGTGTGGTACTGCTGATAAATGATTAATTTTGACACGAAAATGGACTTCGAGAAGTCGTTTTATGGGTCGGTCTAACCCAAAAGTGTCTAAGGAAGAAAACGAGATGGTTTATGACAGGGTAAGGCCATGCAATTTTTTTTTTATATATTTGAAGATAAAGCTCCGAACGATGGTATCGTTCGGCTATTTCTGGCGATTAGGAAGCTTCATGTAGCATAGCTACAGTTCAATATGCTCTGCTGTATCCAATTCATCTAACAAAAATGAAGCCTTTTGTCGGCACATGGACACTCTGGAAAGACAACATATTATGAATTAAATACAATACACATAGTGACTTGGCACGTTCGTGGCTTTTGACGCTACTATTTATAAGAACGTTGAAAGAATAAAACTAAGGTAGTATGTTAGACATTTCACGTGTGACTTGTCTAGCTACGACAACTCTCCGCAGCAATGTCACATCCAGGCGGTACTATATAAAACACGTACCTGGCACCGGGTGCGGAATACGGACATAACTCTATTTGAGAGTAAACGAGCCCCATTCAGCAGACGTTTTTGAAGTAAAGGTCAGTTTGCTCAAGTCATTGTCTTCAAATATAATAGAAATACAAAACTAAGTATAATAGGTTGCAGTATTGTTATAATAGAATAAGAACAGACGTAGTGGGAGCCGGTGTAAAGAAATACGAAAGCGTACCATAACAAGGAAAGTAGTCAGATAAAACGAGAGGAAATCGAGTTGTTTTAAGTATAACAAGGCCAGCACTGTCTTTTACAAATGTGGTTCCAACCAAAGGCACAAGGCTATTGTTGATCTGTCTTTTGCAGCAGTTTATACCAATGATAGTTTCGTATATTCTCGGCGCCCTGTCACCTTATTACCAGTAAAGGTTAACCACCGTGTGTGCTTTAAAAAGCTTGACACGAAATGTGACCCAACGACTTGACTTCAAAGGAAATACAGGAAGTAAGACTATTATGCTGTAATTAGTACAGCTTCTGCTACATTGGTCATATGCGTGTGTAATTGGTAGGCCAGATTAAGACATAAGACAATAACATGATATTGACGAGCTTTT
Source organism: Mopalia vespertina (assembly GCA_030265115.1). Taxonomy (NCBI): domain Eukaryota; kingdom Metazoa; phylum Mollusca; class Polyplacophora; order Chitonida; family Mopaliidae; genus Mopalia; species Mopalia vespertina. The sequence continues at coordinate 13,680 of JAQQZZ010081999.1, forward strand.
TAATATTACATTAATATTTAGTCCAAAAATTAAGTCTAAAAAATGGTTCCTCTCGCACGATTTAAAGCCACACCAGCACAATTCTTAAACTTGCAGGTCAATACAAACGAATCGGGCAAAATATTCCTGCGCATAGTATTATTTTTTTTACACTTGTCGTGTAAGAAAATCAATTAATTAGGCTTAATTTGGCTTGACGCGGAAGTTAATCCGCCAGTTCACCGTTTTGCCTCTCGGCTTCATGCTTCATTTGTACACGGTCCAGTCTTTCCGGCGACAACAACCCCTGACAATCTGTTTTTCTCTTTCCCTTTGATCTTGTGAAAAAAAATTCTCACACTGCTGACGGCCCCTCATTCTTCTTTCCGCCCTATTTCTCTCCATTTCTTCAACAACGAATTCAGATTAGTGCGAAATTAAGTCTCCATGTAAAAAAAAGGCGACACCCACAGGCAACTCAACTACAGCATGTCTTTCCAGATTTGTATTTTTTTATTCGTTGGTAGTTTAATTTTCTGAACCTAATTTAGATCCTTCTTTTAGAATCATCCAGCTTCTGTGGTAATGTAATACTGCCATTAACATTTCATGGTTTCTAATTTCGCTGGCGACGTGTCGGATGTGGAAGTTTTAGCCCTAATCCCCAGTATATCGGAGGCCCTGGCTTACGCAATGTAGTGATGCCTAGCTCTTGTTCCGCTTGTCACGTCACTAATAACGCGATCAGACGCATCCTTATCTTTGCTGCGAGATCAAAGGATTCTTCATTCTGCCGACATGTGCACTTAGACGCTCTGCAAACATCAAAGTGACGGCTCTTTTTAATTATCCATTGAAAATGATTAACATTTGAGCCGCTTTAATTGACTTTCATAATTACTGGTTGTCTTAAACTATAGAGCATCCTGTCTGCTATTTGACAAGCGTGTTTAATCAATGCTTATCGGCAAAAAATGTCCGACTTACTGAAGACATACGCTGTTATAAAGATATGATGACATAAGATATAGAACCAAATCTATTTTCGGATTGATTAATCAAGCCACAACTGTTATCCAAGGATTGTTAAAGATTGTTACCTTATCTTTATAAGATGGGTAACTATACAATGCTTCATCCTAGTGTTAATGACTCGCCATTTTAACCAACTCTTACGCACGAGGACGTGAAAAAAGTAAAAAGTAATTAATTACACAATTTTCTTCCTATTTAGCGCTTCTCAGCTTTGTGGAACATAATTATTTAAAATAGAGTTGTTCTAATTTAAAAATGTCTGACAAACGATACATGATGGGGGATCCAAATTAATGTTGATCCACAGTGAGGCACATCAAATTACCGAGAGTATATTGTCCACGTTTGGTTATCTACAAATTTACGTCCCTTGATTCGTTATTCTTTTATGTGTGCCCACTGGGACTTACGGCAAGTTTAAACCGCTATAGTATATACATCAAACAGCCAAAGGGACATTACTCAGCATACCATTTAGTCTGTCTTTATGTGTATGTGAAAGATCCGTAAATGCGATTCATATCTGTTCCTTAAAACAAACAATGCGCTGCCCATATATTGCTGATTGAGCATATCTTCCTTTTATTTATTTTCTTTAGAGGCACAATGGGGTGTAGGTATTTATATACATATTCCAGATAGAAAGCTGATTTAATACGGCTGTAATCTACCCCATGTGAACCTCTGTCTGGCTGATTCCTGCCATGTGTCTAATACTCTCTCAAAACGAGCGCTCCACAACGAAGCAGTGGAGATGCTTTCCTGCCCCACCCGCTCATAGCTTCGATTTCTTCTCATCTCTTACACAAATGAAATGCAGCTTCGGCACACGACCCGGTTTACTTTCGGTGAGTGTCTATCATTAATAACATCAGTCACTATAAAGCACGAATGAATAGTATGGCTTGCATTTAGCTTCCAAGGGTTCTCTCCCTTGTCCTACACATTTACGGCAAAATCAACACCAGGTGGCGTCGTGTCCAAAGTTGTATTAAGTGGAAATGTTCTGTTGTCAGTTTTAACTTAGTTAAAATTTAATTTAGAAATGGGATATATTTGGTTTTATTAGGTGATGAACGTAAATGCTGGTAATTGTAACAACGTTTTCAAGTCAATGTGAGTGAGGTCAATACACACCTCTGACTAATTAACCCAATAGGTGACTGGACAATTTCCAAAATACAACTATCAGTCCATCACTAATCAATGGTGTATATTTTTCGCAATATCTTTTGTGGTGCTCCGAAAAAATTCTGACAAAAAATCAGTAGGGAAATGTTTCAGTCCGGCAAATTCTTGCTAACGACCGCCATGTTTCGTCACTTCAATCCACAAATAGACTTGCCAGAATGTTTTGGTGCTGCCCTCAACATGTGCGCTTGTGGACGCAAAACGTCATCGCGTGACGCGCCGGACTGGTCCATTTTTTAAATTTAAAGTGGTCAAAGATGTCGACAGTTAAAGGTGGAGCCGGATTGGAATGATTTCATCCTAATTTCATAAAGATGTTGCAAACAAAAGCTTATACACCATTGATTACTGTGATGGACTGATGGTTGTCTTTTGGATAAGTATGTGATTTCGAGGACACAGAAGGTGCAAATATAATGGTAGGTGAGCTTTTGTACTTCAAATCGTCATGACTGACTATTAATAGCTTCACGATAATGTATTTATTGTCCAGTCATCTCAGGGTTAGACGGCAAACACATTTAGGGGTGTAAGGTGGCAAGTCATTACTTAATATTAACCGTGTAATCTTTTAAGGCAAATTTTATATTTTTCGGTGTTGTCTAAAGCACACTAGTTTCATCTTTTGTAATAGCAGTATAATTAATAGTTTTAATTTAAAGATGCCCAATGTTGCATCGGTCAAATACAATTCTATTACTACAGTAGTAAATAAACTTTATCATATCAACCTTCGGACAAAATATTTCTGACAGGAGACTTAGTTTATAGATATAAATTTGATACACGTGGATGCTATGTCTTGACATTTAAATATAGGACTGGTGTTAAGGAAAGCGAAGGATTGTGTGCAATCTAAACATAAACACTAGTGACTTCTTAGAGGGCGTTTAAAACCAGGAAAGCGTTTAGAGATTGTGAACATTAACTGAAGACTACTGCTTAGTGACACACCGTTCATTAGATAGCGCTGAACAACAGTGAAGATGTACGGCGTAAGCACTTGAAATTCAGCAACTGTTTGAGTTTCGGCAACAGCCCTGTCAACATCCGGGAAATCATTTGCAACGACAAACTAGGCACATTTCAAAGGCAATGGCGCAAGCACTTAGGAAAACAGTTGCGTGTGCGACCAAAGGGAGCGCCATCCAACAATGCTATCATGTGGTAAAATTATGACTTTTTTCGGGTACAACGAGAACAGGCGTACGCGAGCAGCCACATGCAATCCGAGACACAGTCAGATTTAAGACAGCTGTATGGACGAAAAACCAATGCAAGGACATTTCTCAAAAGCGTGCCGATGCTTAAAAGCATGACATAGGCTAACAATTTAAAGGGAACTGAAATTTATGAGTTTATATAATTGCATTTACAGCAACATCAACATGTGAAAAACAAGATGGGATTGCCTCGAGAATTAGTTGATGCAAATATGTTCAAGAAAGCACACATTTCAAACGTAAATGAATACTTATAATGTGAAATAATTCGTGGAAAACAGTTACCTGTTAAGACAGTACAACATCGAAATGCGTTTTGTTAGGACTTATAATTTGAGCCGACTCTCTAATTAGGTTGGATAAACGACTAATTACTGTACACGTTTCTACCAGATGTATGTTTTACTGGTTATAATTAAAGTTAAACATCCCCAGGGCATGCGCAAATAAAGAGAAGTATAATCGTGTACATATACACCATATCTTCTTACAAAGTAAACACTTCTGGCAAAGAGTGTTTTCCATAAAGTCAACATTATATAGCCACAGAGGTTAGAATCAAGAAAATCGAAACACATTTAAAGATTGAACGATAGCTGTATAACGTTCCCAGTTTATGGGGCATCGGGGCGGTGACCTTCAGTAATAAGGTTGCTTGGGTCATACGACAACTTTTCCTACTGTTTCAGCCCCTGGTATTTTGTTTAACGTTAACAGCTGTGATATATGGCGAAACTAGCAATTTGCCTTGTTTAACAGTGCCCACAGAATAGTTTATGACATATCGACCGTCTAATGGTATGGAGAGCTACCCTAACTGAAGTGCTCAGTTACTTAGTCGTGTGCCATAGAAATAAATCACCAAAAGCCTTCACAATAAGCTGACAAGTGTATTTTTATTGGTGATTGTCATTATCAGACCTGATGCATACAACTCTAGATTCACCAGATCACCTCAAATATGGCCCAGAATGCACTTCCGGAAATAGAGTACTATGGTACCGTAAAGCAGTACAATCGAAGTCGTTAGCAGTTCCGTTAGTCCACGAAGATCAGCGATCGATGGCTTTCAAGTCTGACTGAAAACACATTTAGCTGACGTGATCTATTTCTAATGCTGTTTGCCACTTAGTATCAAGTTAAGAATCGATTTAGACAGGATAGCAGTTTTCCGCCACGAATACTCTTTTTGAAAGCAAAGTAAAATTGAACTAAAATTTAGCCTTTAGATTTAGATAACCATGAACTATCTCTACAGGCCTATGTGGTTGACTCCTTTTTTAAAGTCTTTATATCGATTGACCGAGATATTTAACTAGCATTAAAAGCACTGTTACAACAAAACAGAAGATCTAGAATTTTTGGCACTAAAATCCGCAAGGTGTAAACCTATAGGCCTGAAGCTGTCTCAACAGGAATCACTCAAATTAAAGGTTAAAGAGTTTTAGTAGAAGCTATGGTGAGGCATATTATGATGGACACGTTATCATCAAAGAAATCTCTCTACTTCCATAGAGAGTGTCGTTGATTTGTCTTTGTCAGTTAAGGTAATTTAATATTTATCTGACAGCTAGCGTTATTGTATGAATAATAATGTTCCAGTGAAATGAACATGCAAAGTGGACGAACTTTGTTTAAGAAAAGAGAAGAAAACTGTTTTACCTGGGTTGAAGATTGGATCATAATTATACTGAACAAGACTTATAAAATGGACCTGATTTTGTAGGCGGACAAGTCGTCATTCACAGCTCGTTTTTCATTTGGCAAAGCATGATTACGTAAAAGGATATGTTCGACGGTCGTAATGCAAACATACCAAACGGAAGAGGGCCAGATGGTAAGACCTGAGAGAAACTACTCTTGTATTTTTTTCTGTTGTGCAAAAGACAATTTAGATGTGATTGAGCTAATCAAGATGTTGGATAAAGCCTGGGGTACAGCTTAGACTTCCCAGCCGTGATCTATAACGTCCCGCAGCTTTTCTCAACCAACAAACCTAGTTTATGCTCGAACTGTTTTCATCGGGTTTCTATAGCTGATCCAAAAAAGAGTTCCGGCATAATGTGGTTTAATTATTAAGGCTTGGTAATAGCTGATCAAAAGGCCATCTTTCTTCTCTATGGCAATCCTCCAACCGTCGGAGAGGTGCTACTATGCCGACCGCCACGGGAACCACTGAATACATGCACTGGACAGAAAGTGGTAAGGTAGCCCGAGGGAGAATGAATGTCTCAAGTCTGTGTAACAACCTTCCACATAGGAGCTTTTACATTAATCCGCAAATCATGCAATCTCAGGAAAATGTCAGGCGGTCTTACGGACATTCTTAACGATCAACATATCAAGTGAAGCAAGCAAGCTCAGTCTTATAATCGTATAATATGCAAGGAAACAAGACTACGAAACGTTTTTCCGAAATGCAGGCCCTCAATAAAATTATCCGATAGACATTTGTAAACCCTTTGGATAAAGGGGAAATAATTGCCGTTGTTGGAAGAACAATAAAGCTTGAAGCTGTATCCCCAATAAAGATTAATCGCTGTATTTTATTACACGCAGCCTTGCGCTAACGCTTCACAATATGTGTTTATATATGACGATGTCCTGTATGTCCAGCGGTTATGGCCAAAACTAGAGCCGGTAACTCACGCTCGTTTCTTTAACCCGTTTCCATCCTGTTAATAATTCATTTTAACGCATTAGTTAAATGGTATCATATACCTTTTTAATCAGAAAGCAGCTTGCTGCAGTTTTTAATTTGAATCCAATTGAGAAGAGTGGCAGCAAAGACAACATGGCCTCTCGTCTCGATACCGAGGCCAAAGCCGATTAAAGGAAGATGTTCCATGAAGTAGGGTGCTGGCAAATATATTATGTATAAGCCAGGGGTCTTAGCTATATCCGTTGTTTGAATGCTGTGCTCCGTTCTCGACAGGGGAATACCCTTCCCAACACAGTTTGATACTCGAAAGAGTTCATCAGTTTTTAATCCGGACTTTGGCCTCGCAAGCAGAAAGTCAATTTGAGTAACAAAGAGCAAGTAAAAAGTCAAGGGCTCTATTGCCCCTCCATGTTTACTCTCTACATATAAACACACTTAATTTCATTTGAATAGTCAAACAACCCATGATTTTGCAATGTTTCTTCAAAGCCTTCTTAAACGAGGATCGATGGAGTGTCATCAACAGCTAAGTGGTCAGTCACAGCGATCGGAGGGACGGGAGATTCGCACTGATCACTGATGTATCTAATTCCAAACTAACAAAATATTCTAAAAATAAAAACGGGGAAAAAAGTAGTAGCTGCATTAAGATATTGATATGAATGACATAGTATAACTTTCTCTAAAGCAGCCAGTAAAAAGTGAGTGTAAGAGTTTAGCAAAAATCTCCATAATGATTAGGTCTACTTTCTAAAGGACAGGAAATCATGACCAGAAATGATGTATACCAATGTGTTTTTTATGCGTTATGTTTGTCGGGATGTTATAACATGGAGAACTCAATCCGTTTGGAAGCATTTCTAGGCTAAAAGTGGTTAGAGAAATGTATTGCACTTATTTGCCGTTACAGTCCATAATTTTTTTTTATTGGAGTTTTGACACTGGCTTAGAATAATGAGGCCGTTATAATTAGAGTCAGAGTTTACAGGGAACCCGGGAAAAGTGCAATAACATGTGGGAGACCAGTTCAATAGACAAGGGGACCCATGGTGTTCTGATTGACAGTCAACCGCCTGACAACGAAATAGCATCAACGTAAACAATTCATCCATCAAAACTGTATTGTGGCATGCTCATCTTCAGACCGTGCCAACAGGGTCTTGCTATAAACGTCAAGGGATTTCATAGCAATTGAGAAAAGCTGAACCAGCTAAAGTGACAATTCGACCAGAAAAGCTATATCTCATCATTGACACAAAATGATTGAGTGTTTTCGCTGATTCATACGTAGTATTCACAGTGCAGGAATGCGGCTCTTCTTATACGACCGCCTCGCTTTGAATCGGTAGTTACGCGCACTGCAAACGGATTGTAGAACAACCAGAACCTTTCGATGCAAAGTCATTAGGATAGACAAACTACCAATATAACAACATGAAACTTAGCACGAACGCAGAATCATTTTAAACGTTATCGATAAAAAGTGCTGAAAACGGGTTTATCACCCACAAGTAATGCTTCACACCAACGTCAATATTGGTGTCAGCCGACCATAAAGTCTCAAACTTGTAAGAAGCATTCACAGGAACGCTGTGTCACTTTGTCGAGATGCCTATTAAAGAATTTAAATTGTTACTACTGTTGGAATAAGTATGTACACAGCATAGGGAAAAACAGCTACCTACTTGTGTCAAGATCGTGTTAAAAAAAGAAGAAACGAAGAAAGAAAAAAAAAATCGAAAATGAAGAGCTTAAGCCAGGCTATAAAGAAGGAAATTGCGAAATGGCTTAAGAAGCAATTCGTCTATCGCTATTGATAAAACAGACTTTCATTTCACAAAAAATGAAGAAATCACAAATGCTTGTCCAATAGCAGAAGAAACATCAAAGAGTTTATGGTGAATGGGGATAGTTTTTGAGGGCGTTCGTTTGATTTTTTCCTCCTTGGCAAGATGCATAGTTCTAATTTCTCGTAGGCAAGTCTTAGTCATTCAGATCAATCACTGGTTCTTGTCCCATTCACAAACCATGGGGAATAAATAGACGGAATTATAATGGGGAAAGCTCAGCATGTCAGAGGGTCGATTTTACCCTGCTGATGAAGTGAGATATTGGGCAGGGCTTTATGATAACTCGGTGCATGTCCTTTCTTCAATACGAATCCCTCATCTCAAGGGACTAGGGTACCAGATCGGAATGACGCGATTTCAATAGGCTCCTTTCACGGTGACTAGCACCGCTTGGGTGGGACATGATTGGAGTGGAAGACGAAGAACTGGACGAGTAGATTTTAGGTCACCAACAACGATTGTAACATCTCTATCAGGAAACATAATACAAATAATAAAATTTCTTTACATTTGTCAGGTTTGTTGGTTATTTGTACATTCCCCACTAAACGATGCAACATGCATGGCCCAAAATACTAATACAAAATAGGTTTGAGGTAAGACTCTCATTTAAGTTACCATATATATTTCAGCTAACGCGATTTATCATTTATGTTACCATATATAATTCAGCGAAACGCGATTTCTCATTTAGGTCACCATATATATTTCAGACATCACGATTTCTCATTGAAGTTATATAGTCTCTTTCAAATTTACATACCTCCTAATGTTTAAGAATAGTATTAATCTGCTTAACATTTCTTTGGCTTTCTGTGTTTAAATATCTGCCAAACACATCTGCTTAAATACCTGCAATATATATTTATTTACATGGCGTATACATTTATTATGACATACAATTTAAATACCCATCATGATAGACCTTAGCTTAGGGTATATAAAGGCAATATGCAATGTAAAGTACTGTCGCGCATAAATCGGTATTCTTTTGATTTGAAAACGCCACCCAAAAAAATCAACCAACCAACCAATCTCATGTAAGTTCCTATATATATATTTCAGCTGAACGCGATTTCTCATTTAGGTCACCATATATATTTTAGATAATTACGGTTTCTCATTTAAGTCACCATACATATTCAGCGCACGCCATTTCTCATTTAAGTTACCATATATATTTTAGCTAGCGCGATGTCTTATGTAGGTCTCCACATATTTAACTCGGTTTCTCATTTAAGTTGCGATACGCATTTCAGCTAACGCGATATATCATTTAAGTTACTACATTTGTATATATATTTTAGCTAAACGCGATTTTTCATTTAGCTCACCATATATATTCTAGCTAAACGCGATTTTTCATTTAGCTCACCATATATATTTCAGCTAAACGCGATGTCTCATGTAAGTCGCCATATACATTTCAGCTAATTGCGGTTTCTCGTTTCAGTCACCATATATATTTCAGCTAATTGCGGTTTCTCGTTTCAGTTACCATATATATTTTAGCAAAACGCGATGTCTCAGTTTACAATGAAAAGTGTAATATGTTTAACAAGCTCCAAAGAACACAAAGGAGAAAAGATAAACTAGAGAATAGCATTAAAAAGCTTTAGATGTTATTTGATTATTTGTTTAAAAACTAGAAGGCCCCATAAAATATATATTTACATGTATATTAAATTGAATGCTAGGGGTTATAGAACTGTGACTTATATATCGTTTTATGACATATTAGAATCGTAGAGAATGGATCTGGTTACAACACCATGGGACAGGTTTTCACCCGCCAGTGAATGGCTGGCAGTTATTTCTTGTGACATACAACTGCGGTGAAGCAAAGACAATTGGATATTGTATCATCACAGGAGGGGAGAATTGCTTGGAAATTGACTCTCTCGAATGGAAAAATAGAATTCATTTCCACTGAATGGGACGCGTCTATAGCACAGCACATAGTCTGGAATAGCACTCGTATTATGACGCCTAGTGATTTAATTAAAACGCTGGACTATTTGTTTTAAAGCAGCAATTGCGCGAACAGATGGCCCGGGGACTTGATCTCACGATACCCACGTGTTGTGAAAAAAGTCAAACATGTCAATAAAACACAAAAGGGGAAACAGAAGCGAGTCAAAGTGTCACTGATACGGCCGATTTGGCGCCTTGGGGCCCCGGGAACAATGAGCCTTCCTCGAGTGAAGAGATACATCACCAACAATCATCGCAGTTCAACCTCATAGAAGTTCAGTTCTGATCTGTGTTTATGTGTCAATTTTTGAAGGAACACGCCCCTTGTCCGTTAAAAACCTGTAAAGGAGAGTCCAGCCCAGAGTGATTGATAGCCTATGATAGGTGATCGACAATTGCAAGAATCCAATTAAAATATTCTTGAAATAATACTGTCTCAGATAAGTAATATAACTGTACATTAAATAGAGCTACATGTAAAGGTACATTTGTCTTCCAGACTTTGTAATACTTTAATACCTGTTTCAAAAAGATTTCGTCACGTTTTGAAGAGCTGTTCATTATTGTTGCTATGAAGATGATCGGGTTGATGCCCGAGTATTAAGGGGAGTTAGTTTTATTCGGTTGGTAAGAATACCCACGTGTTCTTCACAAGAGCTCTTAACGAAGAGTCTCTCTTGTGTCAGGGTCCAGAGTAAAATTTCAGCCACTCCATTTCCAGTACGAGTGTTTGCACCTGTTTAGGGGTAAAGCTCTCACCAATGGCGTTGTTACCCCGAGGGTTGTTTGCAATCAAAAGATCCCACTTCTCTGTCCCCTCTCAAAGAAGACTCCGCTGTTCTTAGCACGAGCAGCTGACTCCAGAGTTCCGTCAGCTGCTCCTAAACTACAAGGAAATCTCCCCAGATTGAATTTATTCACCGGAATAGTTCCTGCACCGATAGAGTTACTACTAAGCTATTTTACCAGCTCAGAAAATTTCCTTTTTACCAACTTTGGTTTTTGCGGAAAGCTGCACTAACGTTGACGTAACAAGGCTTATCTTGCCATCAGATAGTGTAGAGTTGAGGAGAGAAAAGGTCTGTTCATGCTGCCATATAATCACCCAAAGAGAGTTTGAGCAGGATAAAAACTAAACTTACCATTCTCTTTAAGACATATCGCCTCACCATCAACATTATATCATCACACAAGAAAATTGTTATGAGAAATAAACTGTTTGGACGTGTGCCAAGGTCTTTATCGTCCTATCTGTGTATTTGAGAACGTCGTGTAGAGAGCAATCAGCGCCTTGACGAACACCATCGGGTTAAAGCAATGGGGCTAATATAGACAAGTGCTGCTACAATGTCAGGACAGAATATCAAACATACAATCTTGCCAGTTTTATACATAAAAACCAATTATAATAAAACCTAACGCATTTCTCTTTACAATAAAAATGCAATTAACCCAGTTTTCAATTCATAAATGTCCCATGAGATTCTGTTTTTTTATCAGAGTCAAGGCAGAGTATCTATTTGGTATGATTTAGTTCAGGTTTACACACGCGATTTGGCTTTGACCTATATAGTGTTCTTTAATTTTTAATTCAATTCGCTTCCAGAGTGTACCGAGATTAATTAACCCAGACTTGTGTGCCAATTAGGATGAATTAAGGTAATACAGGCTACCTGAATGTATATGACAATTTATATCACGCGGCTCTATTCAGCTATAAGATTATTTCCGATTAGGAAAAGTCAATCAAAACGAGATATTCTTGATTTTATGGCAGTATTTCTTTTTACCATAAATGTAAATTGGTTTTAGGGCATTTCATATGGATTTTTAAAAATATCGTTTGTGGCAAAGTTTATGTAGAAGGTAAGCTTAGTATTGTTCATTGATAGCTGACACCCGGTCCTGTCTTATTATGGATGCGTTATAGACAAGCTTAAACTGAAGTAGAGATTAGAGAGAGCTATTGCATGGCATCTAACAGTTATCTTGAATTGCGTCTCTCCAGGCTGGCTACCGATGCCTCTGTTGTCAGATAACCGTCACAATACTTCCCAGACTTATTCCATTAAGACAACTGAACAAAGGAAGGTATTAATGTGACGTCTGGCCTATTTTCTTACACATTGACCCTCGCTGGACACTATGCATTATTAAACCCTATTCCAGACGGTCTGACACATTTGACCATTCGCTAGAAAATCAGGAACTCTTCACCGTACATACAGCTGTGGTTAAAGGTTAGTCTGAAAATAGCGTCACTGGAGAAAATGTTCTCTGGTAGACTGTAACAAAGTATATTGATTCACAGTAATTGCCCAGTCGATCACTCGTATCATAATGTACAGATAGGCTTATTTCGTATTCAAATTGCGTATGGTTATACTAACGGGGTAATGACCTCGAAGAACCGGAAGAACCGGAAGAAGTCGAGCAGTGAAATAAAACACTAATTTCCGTTTATATTCTCAAGTACGATCCCAAACCAAGTCACATACTTAACGTTGCACACTCATTGTCTGTCCAAACCAAGTCACATACTTCATGTTACACACTCATTGTCTGTCCAAACAAAGTCACATACTTCATGTTACACACTCATTGTCTGTCCAAACCAAGTCACATACTTCATGTTACACACTCATTGTCTGTCCAAATCAAGTCACATACTTCATGTTACACACTCAAAGTCATATACTTTATGATGCACACTCATTGTCTGTCCAAACCAAGTCACATACTAAATATGGCACACTTATTGTCTGTCCAAACCAAGTCACATACTAAATATGGCACACTTATTGTCTGTCCAAACCAAGTCATATAATTAATGTTACACACCCATTGTCTGTCCAAACAAAGTCCCATACTTAATGTTGTACATTCAGTGTCTGCCCAAACAAAGTCTTATACTTTATGTTGCACACACATTGTGTGTCCAAACCAAGTCACATACTAAATATGGCACACTTATTGTCTGTCCAAACCAAGTCACAAACGTAAGGTTGCACACCCATTGTCTGCCCAAACCGAGTCACATACTTAATGTTGCACACCCACTGTCTGTCTAAATCAAGTCACATACTTAATGTTGCACACCCACTGTCTGTCCAAACAAAGTCACATACTTAATGTTGCACACCCACTGTGTGTCCAAACCAAGTCACATACTTCATGTTGCACACTCATTGTCTGTCCAAACCAAGTCATATAATTAATTTTACACACCCACTGTCTGCCCAAACAGAGTAACATACTTACTGTTGTACATTCACTGTCTGTCCAAACAGTCGCATACTTAATGTACGCTCATTGTTTTTGCAAACCAAGTAACATACTTAATGTTGCACATTCATTGTCTGTCCAAACCAAGTCATATACTTTATGTTGCACACCCACTGTCTGTCCAAACCAAGCCATATACTTTACGTTGCACACTCATTGTGTGTCCAAACCAAGTCACATACTTCATGTTACGCACTCATTGTATGTCCAAACCAAGTCACATACTTCATGATACACACTCATTGTCTGTCCAAACCAAGTCACATACTTAATGTTGCACATTCACTGTCTCTCCAAACCAAGCACATACTTAATGTTGCACATTCACTGTCTGTCCAAACCAAGTCACATACTTAATGTTGCACATTCACTGTCCGTCCAAACCAAGTCATATACTTAATGTTGCGCACCCACTGTCTGCCCAAACCAAGTCATATAACTAATGTTACACACCCACTCAGGTGTCTGCCCCTAGTATCCATACCCGGTCATGTTGCTCACCCGTTCATTGTTGGCCCAAACATATTGCACACACATTGTATGTCAAAACGAAATCACATACCTAATGTTGCATACAAAATACAGCTTGAATTGATCATGGAGTTACAAAGGTATTGCCTCTAGCTAGAAAAAATATTTAATTCAGAGAGTTCAGAAATAAGGGGATCCGTCGTGATATAAGTGAAATACCCTTAAGTACGACGTTAAACCCAAATCAAACAAAACAAATCAAATAAGGAAAAATAGATTTTAACGAAACATGGAACACAGCTGAAGTTCAAGAATTATGTGTTTTGCACTACAGGTATTGACATAAAGTAATGTCAATATTTAAGTTAAACAAGTGCTTTTTATAGCCCACGTTAAATAAATCAGCTGATCAAGAGAAAGAAAATAATTAATAATTGGTTGATTTAATACCTTTAAATTTATTTATCAATCCGAATTGTGAACCGATTATCCAAAAATGCATTAAATCAATGAATGAGAAAAAAAGCTCTTCTTAATGTAATATGTCGCGCTGTTAAAAACAAATGTGTAGTTCAATGTTCATTGATCTTACAAGTGTTTTAATTTCAATGTGTATCAGTAAATTGAAATGTTCATCGTTTCTGTGATCTTGCAAGTGTCTTAATTTCTGTGTGTATATCAAACAGATACAGGCTATATTAAACAGGTTAATGGGTTGAAGTGAGGATAAGGTCATAAACCACAGTTAAGGATGTGTGCTCAACTTATACTCTCCCTTACTTACTAACTAGCAAACACACAGCATTAGCGATGATGGTCATCGTAGCTTATTGTGCAGGGAGAATTCAGGGAAAATATTTATAGAATGGATTAGGCCCAGGAAAACAATGTGTAGTGGTATTAAAGTAAATATACACCAAAGCGATTCTAGCAGTAAGACGGGCACGTGTTTACCCAAGGGTCCACACAGATCGAGCTTCCATTCACTTTCATCCTCCATGCCATTAACCAGAATTGAATTTTGGAAAAGCGGTCTGTACAAAGCTCAAGCACAGTCTCAATTATAGGAAATCGCTTAGCGGGCACTACAGTATAATGTTTACCTACATAGATGCAAAACAAACAATTACATTGGTATAATAATATACAATCTAGCATCAATATAGAGTACAATATTATTATGAGTTGAGGCCAACTTTTTCATTTGAAATACAATCTAAAGACTAAGATCTATTACAGGGCTTAGTAGAAAGTGGTGTCAGAACCCTCTCATCTACAGCATCGACAATGATCGTCTTCATCGGTTATAAACTGTTTAAATAATATATATACTTGTGGGCTTTAGGCAAAACGTATAAGCTATGTAGCTGTTAAAGACGGCCGATAATTCATAAATAAATACAATCGCCTATCAGGTTTGATATAAAATCAGCTATAAAAATTCCGCGATTCTACCTGTTCACTTGTTCAAGGGTTTGGTCTATCAGGTAATACATGTAACATGTGATAAATGTTATCATAGAAGTGTGTAAACAAATCAAGTTAGCCTGATTCATTCCATGAGGGGTGAGTAAAGACATTATGTTTCGAACTGAATTCGACCAGACCCCAATAACACAGTACACATAGCAGCAGAAAGTAAACAGCCAATATTTGGTATCAGTTATTATTAATCCTTTAAATTATTGATATCAGGTTTTCTAGTAGCGGAAAAAGAATGAATAGAATAAAGGTTCTGTTTTCTGGTGGAGTTTTTGTTTGACATCGATTGGTTGCCGGGTTATAGGCTTTGATTGATGACTGCCTCTCTTCCGCTCACTGGTCACCTATAAAGGCAAGTTAGGAACAAGGATAATTCGGTTGGCAACGTTTTTCAATCTCTCCCCGGAATATTAGCGTTAAAATAGATTTGACTCCCACCATGCTCGCCATATTATCATTTTATAAAACTTTCCCAAATCCAGATGGGCCACTATATATTAGCCACGTTGAGTGGTTTTACTTGACGCTCTAGAAATGAGGGAACGGAATAAACACAGATGAGCGGTACAAAGCACTTACTTCACACACTGAGCCTCGGTTTGAAAAAAAAAAAAATTATGTACTACACAATGACTACTCAGAGCACAGGCACAACAGGAAACCCCGACTTGTCTTTTTATAGTGGACACAATATGTACCACGACTGCCTACAATTTTGCCCAGAAACCCCCGGGTATGTTAAATCGGTAAGCGTGAGATAAACCCATTTTGAAAGAGGAGAACATAAAGAATTGCGAGCTTTTAAGCCGAGCTCGCATTAACACATAGTTGCTTGTAAAAAGTCCATCGGAAGCACTGGCTTTTAACCGAGACATAACACATTATACACTTCCTGGCACTTTTAACATTACGCCATTACGCAACCAAGTGAAAAATTGACAACTTTAAGAAAACAGATATTTTTTGGACAAGCATACAAAAGTTGTTTCTGACATGATCGCAAGGCATAGAGCTTCACAATTGTCCCCAAGATATGGAATATGGACATAAAATTAAATGTTTAGCATGATGATAACAATCTAACATGCGACACAGAAAATGGAAATGCATGGGACAACAGGGGACGATAAAACTGGCGCGGTCTGTATCCCCTTTGTCCGCGCGTGGCCAATACTGTTAATAGGTGCATTACACCGAATATACAGCTAACTAGACGGGCAATAAAGCACACGGAAAGCCTGACTTAGTGCCGCTCATTATCCGGCACTTCCTCACAACACTGACACATTTACGACTATATGATATAGAAAACCGGACATAACCAAAAATTGGAAAACAGATTTTCATTAGCAAGGGGGCAATAAACCTGGACAGTATGCCGCTGTAATATCCTAAAAGGGCATCTGTAGCCCACAACGGCTTTGTTTTGTGATAATTATGCCAAAGAAATTTTATTACAATAATTACATGAAAATTGAAATTACAAACTATAATGCACCGATACAAGAAAGGATCATCCAATGGAAACGAAGTAAAACAAATCGAGAGGCGACAAGAACGGCCATCAATTTGCGAACAAAAAGGTCGTAAAGCAAGGCAAATGCGTTACAACTAATTACAGAATTAACAAAAGAAGATAAGAAAAAAGAAAAGTTTAGATCGTGTAATTGGATTAAAACTTTAAAAATGTTCTAAAGATCGATATTGCAAGGATAATCATAAAATGAGAAGCGAATTTGAATGCTGACGTCGGTTGATCAAGAAAGTTTAAAATAAACCTATTTTTTTAAAACTAAAGACATTAACCAATATTGCTTTATAACATGAATGTGATAATAATTGCCTTGAACAGCTGTGGTTTTCAATGTGTTACTATCAGTTTTCAGTGGCTTGTGATGGTACATAGAGTGGCTCTGGTTAATTCTACCCACTTCTATTGATGAATGGGTCTTTTGAAGTTGACACTACTTCTTCGTGAATAACTTCATCGATTGCCGTTGAAAACATATACTACAAAAGGAGCCACAATCAATATATAGCCCACAACGGCTCGGATACTAAAGCATCATCTAGCCCGCTGTAACCCTGTCGCTTCATCGCGCTAACGTCGGTTCGGCTTCACAGTCTCCCTTGCTACCATAGAGATGTTTGGTTTAAGATTCTGACCGACCGTGTTCCTATGTCTACTGCCCAGCTCAGCACTCATGCTCTCTACGATAGTCAAGCAAATAGCAACAACACTACCATAAGATGCATTGCAGCTGTTGTGAACAGCCCTTGACTACAGACAGGCTTCCTAATTCAATATAACTATTTCCAAGCGTAACTAGACGAGCGTCGGTCCCAGTCAAAATTGGTCTATGTTTATTCTTCAATCAAGGGTATCAAAACAAGGCAAGGTGCACCATTAGCTATCATTGAGTAGAATTACCGTCATTGGTGTTACCGTAAGAATCATTACACTGACGAAAACCCTCAGGTGCAAACCAGTCTCTGAAGATCGGGAAATATTTACTCAATATTGAAAATATATTTTGCCTCAAGCGTCATTTGACATTTTTCTTCTTTTGATATGCATAATTTCAGCCCAGGGCATAGGTATATTACAGCTTGAAGCTACATATTATGTTCTGTGCATGTAGAATATAATAGATAAGTATAGCTACACATTTTGTTCTCCATTATATTATATAGGAGGCATTGTGACGGCTGGTTGTCTGCCGGTCTATTCATGTTGATCTCTAATCACATCTCAATAGTAATAAAACTTGTAATTAAAACTGAAGAGAAGAAGAACAAATATTGCTGATAATTATTATCAATCACTTGCATTTAGCATTTTACTGACTAAAAGAAGATTGCATACCGAACAAATATATGAACAGCTATTGAGAAATATTGAATAGGTATCGCCGCTCAGTTGGCATCAACATACAAAAAATAAACAGGAAGTACTGGCTGCAGACATTGTTTTTCTTGGTGTCTATGACCTGACGGTTTAGCTTATATGTACCTTATTACCAGAGTGTAGCGTTTGTTTATCATTACATATAGGCTCAATACTACCTCATTTCATCTTCAGTGAATATATCATCACCAAACTATTTCACTTGGTTGACAAAGCAACTTAGAATTGGTTCAACGTCGGAATAGTATTGCATCTATATGGTATAAGATGCGAAATGTATACGGAAATAAAACTGGACATGTATATGTGCATATATAGTGTACTGTAAATATATAATATAATCAATATAAAACTGTCAGTATTAGGCAAGTACTGATAGAAACAGACAAACCACATAAAAACAACAACATGTATATCGACACGTGCTACAAGAGCTTTCCGCACAAAACAAATCAACGTGAATAAAGTTCAATGAACGTTATCAGTACAGTAACAAAACGTAGATATAAGCTACAAGGAATATTATCACGAAGAACTCACAAATAAACGAACGTGGGTAAATTTGGAATGACGGAGTTTTAATATAGGCATTAGGCACAGACCTACATGATCGTAATGGGACTATCAGGAGTCCTGTAGACAGATATGGCGCTAACGGGCTTCTGTAATACTATTATCTAATTATAGCATTTTCCGTAATTTTCTAGAATTCGCCAAAAGACAATATAATGATCTTTGCAGAGTGAGCTAAGAATGTATCATATAACAGCTTCCAGGCAATGGCCGACTTGAACCGCCCCATCTTAAACGTAACACGAATTCACGCCCGTGTTTAACTAGTTTTGCGGCTATTTCTGTGGTGTATATCTGTAATGTACAGACTTTTAAAGGGTATGACCCTTCAACATCTACCACTCTATAATAATTTAATAGAGCTTTCCAAAGAAATGTTACTATTAGTTGCCCTGTACCAACTGTGTTAAAAAGAAGCAGTTATACACATGAAAGTATTTATGTGTTTCATTCTTGTCTGACTGGTAAAATTAAATTACATTTTTTTTAAATTAAAAAAACATACTAATAGTATGTAATAAATCCACTAACCCACCATAACTATCAATAGCATGTTATCATACCATAGTTCATTCAGCACGATTCTTTGTTTTATGTTTGGTATATAGTCTATCTGCTGAAACCTAGGCATTATTTAATTCAAACATTTGAAATACTTAGAACAGTCAGCTCTCTTATTGTAGAGAAGAGACTTTCTTCCCACTTACACTACACAGTCTGAGATATTAAGCTTAACACACATAAACGTCCAACCCAAGGAGACTTTCTCGGGAATTTCAGAATTAATTCTTTTTCATTGACTTTCCCTTTGCTTCAATCTCTTCTGGAGATTTTCACAGATGAGTCGACACAATCAGCCAGCGCGGACCGAATAGAGAGCCTGATTGCGAGGAGGCTGGGGGAATTGTTCGGCTGGCACTTGGGTCGCCTGAAAGAGACTTCACGTAATGCACCCCAGTTATACAACACCATTCTCAAGTCGGATATTTCTAAAGATTTTTTCCACGTCGAAAGAGAAGGAGACCTAACATCGGAAATAAACACAGCCTTACAAGATGTAGTAATAGACCCGGCGAGAGGGCAATCCGGTGAAACCGGTCATTCTACCAAGTTTAGTTCTCTGAAATAAATTGAGAGTTAGTTTGGGAAATTGATTTAACACAACAAACACTTTACCTTTGAAGGGTAATTCCGACTTCCGGTAAGGAATAAATCCAATTAGCACCACTTTCACCACGACACTATATAAAGATTATCAGATAATTCCAGTTAATAAACATACACTATTGTAGAGAAATGAAACCTGCACGCGGCTTTTCACGGTGTAATAAATCCAATATATCACAATTCATTTCCACAAATCAAAACGAAACGAAACGAGAGACTATCCAAAGATGTGCAATGTTAAATACAATTCAGTAGCATCCATCACGATCGATCGATCACTAGTGAATCAAAGCACAATAGTTTTATCTAAAAGCGTCAAAGACATACCCTTGAAAATTCAGAAATAAAAAATTGTTTATGACCGGCTGAAGTCCTGGATCAGTCATACATGGGATGGATAACAAAGTTAGTCCTCCAGAAAGTAAGAGTGACAAAAGAGGTCCTCAGGGTCCCGGTGCTAGCGACTTATCCAGGCAAGGCTTCGGTGCTGCTTTAAAGCGAACAAACTCCGTGAGACCAATATGTCCTGCAGACGCCTCACACACTCTATTCTTAGCTCGGCCGGTCAGTTTGCATTGGCCGTTTGGTTCCTTTATCAGCAGCGGTTATCAGAAGAAGGAGAGTGGCCCTCCCCTCGCCCGTCCCGCTAGTCTCTCACTTCCCCTGCTCATAGACTGGTCATTCTTCACGGACATCACGCCGGTAGAGCTGTGTGAACCATTGTCCGAGATGGTGATTCCAGAAAGGCGTCTCAACAAAAGATGCCTGCGGGCATTGTAAGACTTCTTGGAGCACGTGGCACTGTTATAATGCCTTCTAATGATGACCAGCGAATTCAACAAACACCAATTCTTTGTTTTCTCTGTCTTGTAGAATTTTACCAATCTTTTGCATCTTTTATCCCGTAGAGAAAGCTCCAGTGTAGCGGAGACTTAAGCCGTCTTGGGAAGGTTTCTACGGGCGGTGGATTGGCCAGAACACTCACTTCCCCCTCACATCCACTTTTTAATGCCCTTATTGAATCAGCCTTCCGGTAATTGTTATTTATGTTCTCTGTGAAAAATACTGGCTTTTCCTTGGCCCTCCAATCTCGGTGAAATCGCCAGATGTGATGAGATATCGCACTTATATAGCACCGAGTCCACATCGGCTTTAATACGTTACACAGTTACTGAATAACACCGCCAGGAGAATTGAACGCATTTTGGAGAAGACAGCCGGTTAGAATTTAACATCCTTGCTCAGCACTTGCCCTTCAAACAATGTGATTTGACATCAATAGATATCCACCGAAGGATGGCCGTGTAAAATGTGGTCCAATAATAAGCTTATATGTAAGCGATACTGCGCGGAATTAAGCGCTACTCGGTGATGGTTAGCTGTGTTGAGCGACTCGATACTCTATTACTGAGATCGATTAACATGGAGAGGCCGGAGGGTATAGTGCTATATAGGACGCACAGGTAAAACAAGGGAAAAGCAAGGAATCGGTGATTCCTTCAGTCAGACCGTTATACCAATGATGTATAGATAAAGAAGACCAGAAGTAATGTTTTACTGTAAACTCTGTTAACGGGTGATCTGTGTGAGAATCTCATCCAGAGTAAATGGATACAATGAAGTATGACCTAAATACGATTAAGGGAATACGCTAAAGTACAAATATGTATAGGTACATTTATACAATAGAGTGACAATATTATTTGAACGATTTGCGGACTCGATTTCCATGTAAATAAGGAACAGGACTCAAAGGATGAGTCCATGTGCGAGACCGGTAACCTAAATTTCTATTCAAATAAAAATAACAGGCAACAAAGGATTCACTCATGTTTATATGTTCCAGCACTGGACCCTAAATTTCTATCCAAATAAGGAACAGGAAATAAAGGATACATGCATGTCTATGTCCGAGTCCTGAATCCGCCTACATTTCTGGCCAATTCAGTTTGTTTGTTTGTTAGATTGGGGTATAACATCGTACTCATGTGTATTTCACTTATATGACGGTTGATTGTCCACTTCACACTGCGCCTTCCTTAAATGCGGTTGAATCCCGGGAGGAAAACAATCCCACGATTGCCAGAGCTACTTTGTGTGACTCACTCATACAGACTAAGGTCGACAGAAGGACTCGAACCCGTGAGCGATACATCGTTTGAAGTGGAATCAGTAGGCTTACTCGATAACCACTGAACCACAGCTGGGGGCCTTGACCAAATAAGAAAAAGAAAACAATAGATACAACTGTATCCATGTCCGAGCACAGGAACCTAGCTTTCTATTGAAACAAGGAAGAGGAAACAAAATTAACACCCATATCTCTGTCGGATTCCTGGAACCTAGATTTCTATCGAAATAAGGAACTGAAAACAAAATATAAACTGCCCCATCCCTGGTACCTAGATTTCAATCAACATATGCAATAGGTAACGACGGAAGAAACCCTAAATTTCTTCACATATAAAAAAATTAAAACAAAAGATATAACCGTATCCATGTCCGAGCCTAGGAACCTAGATTTATATTTAAATAAGGAAGAAGTAACAAAAGATACACCTGTGTCTATGTCTGAATCTAGGAACATATATTTATATTAAATAAGGATCAAGTAACAAAAGATACACCCATGTCTATGTCCGAGCCTTAGAACAAAGATTTATATTTAAATAAGGAGGACGTAACAAA
>JAQQZZ010082000.1:0-17897 GCA_030265115.1 Mopalia vespertina
ATATCATATTTAAGTATGTTTAATAGTAACCTTTCAAGGGATATAGGGGTTATTGCAGCCAGGAGCATCGCTTTAAGAGGGTGCTTTACGCTGACCCCGATGTATATGCGCGCTTCTTGAACCTTTGTCCATTGAAATGAAGCTTTAAACGGAGTTCTTATTGAATTTACTACAAAACTGGTATTTATGGGATAAATAGAATCTCACATTTGTGACACGGATACCAAATTTATAAAACTCAGGTAGTTATTGACATTTATTCCGAGGCAAAAAAATAGTTACCCTAATTTCATAAATTTGATATCTACGGGTCACTCATTAGAGATACTCTATTGAAACAAAAAATTTATAAGTCGAACTAAATGTTTAGCTTTTGTGTTTATGTCATATCCTATCCCAAGTACCGGTTTATCAACTGTAAACTTTGGAAACGGCCAATTATTTATTTTATGGCATCCTCGTTTTATATTCTTTATAATTATCAACAATTGTGGAGGTAGACCGTGACCTCTGGCCTTAAACTCAATAAAGCACTTCTAATATCACGGGTTTGATTGAGGATAGCTGTTAAACACTGCGCTATATTTGTGAACACGTGTGGAGGATTATACAAGTCGGTCATCTCATCAAAGTAATCAGAGTTATGTGCAATATTTCTTTTCAATTTAACACACATTTGGATACCCTTTAATCAGGTTGATATCACTATAGTGTGCATTACCACTCCAGCCAACCGTCGCTCTTTATCGACAAACATATGATCATCGGTCAGCCGGAATGGCAGTTGACGCTTCTACCCACGTGACTCCATAGTCGTCCCGGGGCAATTTATATATACTAACTGACAAGTTTCATAGGCTATACAAGAACTGAACTGGTAACAAATTGAAGTCTTATTGACATAGGCCTTATAATTTAAGTATTCCCAGCTCTAGCTCCATCGAATTCAATATATGTCAACACATAGATGGACTTTCAGTGTTGTTTTCGTTAGTAAATAGACTTAAGGAATAACACGAACAATAGAGTAATTCTAATGGTGGTTTGCCAATTCCATTGAGTCTGGTCAAATTAAAACAGACCAGCAACTTCCACGATCCCCTATTCACGATTTTGGTATAGATTTTAACAGATCACTGACCAGGTCATGGAAGATAGTGTTTCTAGAATAGGTTAATTTTTGTGGGATTTCTCCTGAAATCCTTTGCACCATTACATCTTCCTGATCCAAGGCTTTCATCGAGCATCAAACGTATTCAGGAATTTGTCCATTGCCTGAAGAGACTTGGCACTGCGCCATTTTAATTTCATTTCAAGTACGTCAAGGCTTATTATATTACAGACTTCTCTCAATGTAGCTAGTGGACAAATTTAGACCGTAACACTTCCTAGTGAAGTGCTTCGGCCAAAGACATGGCTGACCTGTTGGGACAATGGTCTTGGAGAATCAATGTTAACAATCACATACAACCCGTGATCTTCGACATTCCTCTTCAGTGATGGCCAAAAAACGGAAATGGTATTTGGGAGTCGTCCTGGTGACTGAATACGCAGCGAATGTCTAAAGGCGAATCTATACGAATAACAAGTGTTTCTTCTGCCTTGGAGACGGACACGACAGCCTTGCGCCCTAATGCGTGTCTCCTGGCTATTAAACATTGATGATGCGACGTTATCGGATTTGCTGAATAGGGGTCACTATTTGTGTTCGTCATTAAAGCTAAATAATATTCGACTTAATAAATTAGCTTTGTTGACCAAAATTAACTGACCAAGAAACATTAGCTCCTACCGTTCCAGAATCAAAGCACTTCTCAGTTGGTTTGAAACAGGTAGTAGTTAAAAAAAATGAAAACAAAAAGAGAACACGTCATTATTTTCATAACTATGTCCACCCGAAAATAAATATGCATAGTCATAATTAATGTTTATTAGAACAAGTTTTAAGACACCTGAGAGCCGAAATTACGATTCTTTTATTTATTCAATTTATTTATACAACTGTCTGCTTTTGGCAAAAAGCTGTGTTCATACAGAGTTTCGTACAAACAACTTTTAGAATGATTTAACTAAACGTTCTTTGCTTTATAAAATAGTAAGCTCTGTCAATACATACTTATGCCATGGTAACAACACAATCAAACCATCAATAATTACATATGCGTTTAACACAGAAACGTCCGATACCTGAAAATGATGGGAATTTATGAATGTTTTTTCAGCGCTGCACAGGCCATAATATTCAAATAATAACTTTTAATACATTTATACAATACAAAAACTCATATATTGTAGCATTTTCGCAAAAATAAATTGGAAATTAAGTTTGTATTTTTCTCACATCAGCAGTTATATATAATACGTACGTTATCAATTTGAATATTGCTATAGAGCCAAATGTTGGTATTCATTACATCCTGAATAAACTATCTATGCAAAAAAGTTACAACATTGCTCCAGAACTTGAGTGACGTTCAAGTCCCCTCTATCAGTAATGTTTTTCACAAATGAAATCGACTTTTCATCAAACAGCTTATATTCAAATCCAGACATACTAATTCTCGATCCCGAGATTTTATTAGTACTCGAGTAAAACTCTTTATCTTTATCATTTTTAACTCGCCGATGGTTTATATAGTGTTGTATCAGCTACTCCCGTTTTAGTTCTGTTTAGATTATTTATATAATAATATCATAGGTTATTTTAGCATTTCACACGAGTTCGTAATATGGACAAGGAAGGAATATAAATAGATGATTCAGTTAGCTGGTAATTAGTTTTTTTCTTTTATAGCGGCAATTCTTCCTAACGAACATAGCATTCGCATTGACCATTGTTTTTAAAAGTTTTTCACTTCAGATCATTACGGCCCAAAATTTATTTATCTGAAATCGGATTGCTCCCAATCGCGTTAACAGCGATGATAAAATTGTTTCTCTAGACTTTTTGCGTTTAATCCATACTGGTTTCGTTTTTCTTGTGCTCATCCTTATTCCCTACAATGGATAAAAGTTGTCAAGCTATACTTTTTATGCGTTATCGGATTGTTTATTTGATTTTGAAATGACACGTACGGTCACGAACTACTTTCGATTACAAGCCTATCCACATGGATTAAAGTACCATATTCCTGTATTAGCGTTCCTGTCACACGCTATACCGTGATTAGGTCAGCGATTGCATTGCGTTGAAAGGGTATTAAAATTTTTTATTGGGCTCTTGGTATAGTCCATTGCGTTCTTACTTTGTGAAGTATAACCATCACACTGCGGAACTACTACGCTATAAATAGAAGCTTAGTGCAGTGAATGTCTTATTGCCGTCATTGTGTTGCTACTACTTTCTCTAAAACGTTCCCTGTCTGTGTGATGCAGTCAACGATCTGTTTTCGGAGTGAGGTCGAAATGTTTACCTGCCGCAAACGTTGGATGAACGTCATTTGTCACTGTCAGACGTATAACGAGCGCCATAGTTGCAATAAAGCAGCGCGGTGAATCTTTGCGAGAAAAGCATCATGGTTGTTTTAACCTGGCACATTAAACACGTTTAAAATGTTATCCAGGTCTACTAAAGAAATCTTCGTTGTTGTCCGTAGAGCGTCTATATACAATTGTATAAAAACCTACAATCACAGGTGTTTGCCGCAAGTCAAATCAAGCATTTGACATTTGGTCATAACACAGAAATTCAGTCGCATGGTAACTCAACAGCATGTTTTCGGATTATCGAGCAACGTTGTACTCGGGGAACCCGTCTACAACGCACAATGACAACGCCTATTAGGGTAGAAGAGACACGTACTAGTCTCAGAGAAAACAATAGATTTCTTGGTGCAACCGCAAGTAGCTTGAGCGAACATTTGCTACGTCAAAAGGACGCTAGAGTCCCGATGCTTCGGCGGTATTAAACCGAGTTGATGCAGCTCCTTGGTCAGAACTCCGAACCGTCATGCACAATACAAACGCTATGCACTGGCGCTCAACAGCGAGCGCCGTGTTGGTCGTAACAAAGTCCGACAATGATTTTAAAAAGCTGCGCTCTGGAACTCAAGGGTGACCGTGGGGACCCTCACCGGCGCTAGTTAGAGTCCCTTGCGTTACTTTGAGACCTCAATGGGTTTGTCATCGCACTCACCATCGCTAGTTTTTTTTTTTGGACACAGCAAGCACTGGCCTTATAGCACCCACAAAACAAGGTTTGCTTTAAAGGATGAAAAATGACCGCATTTAGTATGCCATAAATTCACTATGCAAGAACGTGTCGGTAAGATCGAGGAACCACGTCATTCAATTACTTCTGGGTAGGTTTCGTTGGGAATATCATACCCTATCTGTGCTGGGAGGCATGTGATTTAGTAATGTTAAGAATATGCCGACTGGGAATCATTGAAATCACAGTCATGTCCACAGGTATTGAGGATAGGCAAGGATTTCACAGACGCTATGTAAACTACTATTGATTTTTCACGGTTTTAGATTGCTTGAAGGACGAGCGTCTTTTCTCCATTCGTTTATACTTCCATCGTGTAGCTTAACCTGACGCGGCAAAAGGGGAATGGTATTTCCATTTTGTTCTTTCCTGATAGAGATTGATATGATCAGCAAGCCGTTGGTACAGCCTCGTGATATCCGTAGGTCGCCATTCTGTCAAAATTGACGGCTGGGGATTTCAGCTTGACAACCAATACGACCGATCATCGACGTCACAGTGTGGTTATTTTGTATTTTCTTTAATGTATATGGACTTAAACGGATATGAGCATAAATGGATTAAACAACATTATATTTTGTAAGGTTAGCAAATACAGTCTCTTTTTAAATGACTTGACATTAAAGCAGCTGTTAGAATTATAAATCTTCGAGTGTAACTGATGTAACATTATAGTGGGTGTGTGCATGCACATGTCAGGCAAAATCGAATTAAGAATTAAGAAGACTGATGTGGCTAAAACTAGTATTATAGGTTGTCCACTGGTTTAACACAAATTATACTTTATAAAATAGTTATGTAGTTTATCAATATTATGCAATATTGGGAAAATAAAATTGTGAGAAGAAATTAAACTACATAGAAATAAATAAGCAGTTCTATGGATCATAACATATTATGATTAACTTTTACGTCGAAGCAAATCAGCTTTCCGTCTCATCATGAGACTTTAAGTGTTGGTCTCCGTCGCAAAATTCGACAAGGTACACTTGTTCAATGCAATGAATAACAATAGACCTTCAGGGATGTCTGATTTACTCTATAACTTGAAAAACATTATATAAAGACAGAATTCTGAGGACATAGTATACAAGAGGTAAAATGGTTGTCATTTTGTTATAAAGTGGAAGTCAAATCAGAAGTTCATTTTAACAAATAATTATGGTCGTCATATGAACCTAGATACCAGTCAAATATACATGATTGGAACACACCAGATTCCAACAGTCCTGAGCCAAATATACATGATTGGAACACACCAGATTCCATCAGTCCTGAGTCAAATTGACTAGAGCTTTCGAATAGACCCCTCGAACAAGTCGAATAGAGAATGTAATAGACCGGAATTTAGCTGACCAGAGTCGAACAAGAAAAGAGAAGAAAAGACCTGAGCCCCAAGTACTTAGTTAGAACAGTCACAGATCATGCATAGCCGAATAGAAGATCATAGGAGGTCTAAATATCGTCTCAACTTCCTCATTTTATATTTACTCATGTATAAACGATATAAGGACTCTCCGTCAGCTCTATTAATGTAAATACTTTTTAATTTTATCATAAAATAAATGCTCTTTACAGCTCCTCTCTCAGAATAATAGTGTTCCAGTATCCGGTAAGATCTCGATTCGATAACAGTCAACGATAGCCTTTTGTTAAAAAAAACAAAAATTTACATCCGATTGGAGCTCACAAGAAACATCAAAAACATCCAGCCAAAATGTTTAAGATTTCTGTCAAAAACAACAATAATCCACAAAATATAGGGATTGTTGAACAGATATTTATTGGCAAATTTGACAGTGTAGAACATTGACGTTATGGCCCACTATCAGTGAAGAACCACCATTAAAGAAAGTGCCTCCATAGAATATTCAACATTCAACTGCAACGTGGACCGGCTTGTAAATTCACATACATTTGTATTTGCAATAAAATATCTTGTGAGATATGACAATTAGTTTTTAGCCATAAATCAAATTGATTAAATCGATGTGAGCATTCAGCACCCGTCCCGCCCCTCTCACTGTTTTCATTGCGCTTTTTGATAGATTTCACAGTGCACTGTACACAAAATATCTGATTTCTGACTGGAAAAGAAGATGGACAACGTATATACAATTTGTATAATTTCAAAAGCCCAGAAATTGCTTTTTCTGAAGGTATGCAATTGTGCTCAATGATTTTTTCATACAAGTTTTCCTCTCATTGAATTTTTCAAGATTACTTCCTAATAGGCTAATAGGCTACATGATATGATAGACTATGAGTGATACAGAACTCTGCATCTACCTTATGTTTATTTTAAGTGGCCATTCACTGAGTCACCCTCTATACACCAGTGAGCCCCAGTTTCATGGAAAAGACCCACTGCAGAGAATATCCAGTCTGGATTTCATCAAAGACTGTGTTCTCTGAAGCCACCAGCCTTTAATATATAATGTACATGTCAACATACTGCTATTTTACCCATAGCAACTAGCATGTAAAATATAGTATTTTATGTGTCTCTTTAAACACGTAAAGTAGTTGACTTCGAGCCAACGAAAGCTTATGACTCAATACAACAGCTAGTGCTATACGTGCATATTTGACTTCCCTTCTTTCCGTCTCCACATATTTATTATACTTGTAGGGGATTACAGAGGCTATGGCGTGTGCTTATTTGTTAGCAATGTCTTCTAAAACATCCTAACCCGGCCCCAAGACCCTTATCCACTAGAAAGATATACAATGTTCAGGGTAGTTCGAAGTAGTACTGTGGAAGTCAATTGTTTCTCGGCGTCAAAACACACGTTACTTTTCGCAATGGAACTTAGACACAAAGGTCTCGCATAAAACACAGCAGAACGAAAACGTAACAGAGATCAATACTCATCTCCTTTCGTCGCGGGCAATCTCTCCTAGTCGCAGACTTAATTGAGTTTTGCTGAAGTATTACACAAATCTAAGTTTGGCATTGTCTATTGGCATGTTAAACGTGGAACGCCAAATTGCAAAAACAAAAAGAATATATATAAAACAATCTACTTAAAGGGAAAGACAACTGTTTTTCGACCTAATCTTAATTTTTATTGTATATTTTCGAAGGCAAACATCTGTATTGCACTTGCATTCGAGTAAGCATAGCCGTTAATTAGTTAATTTAACAGGCGGGACTGACGTCATTGTTCGAAACCACGGTTGGTCACCAGTGTGTCCGTTTACTTATGGATGCCGTCGAAGGCATCTGTAACAACACGGCGTATACACGCAATGTTAATCTGTTAGCTCATATCAAATAGCTCTTTGAGTAACACATACGTCTAGCATATTTTCAGTTGACATGCGGTTTTAACAAATCCGGTTTTCAATACCAGGTTGATATGTACAAGCGTTTGTTTGTTGTTGTTTCGCTTAAGGACGGAATCACTGGCCTATATAAAGACTGGATTGACCATTGGATTTCATCCGTTGAAGTCACCGGAAGTATCTAATCCGCCATCTTACCACTCTCAAAACAACTTCAAGTTGCCAGCAGGCGACATATGAAAACAGTATGCCAACCTGAGTAAATTGTCAACACGGAGGTTTTGGGAAAAAATGAATTTGGTAAGAAACGTTCTTCAACATGTAACCGGTATGCTATATACAAGACGATTTTTGTTTTTCTTCGATATTTCGAAATTTAGCTGTTTTGTACTATTTTCAAACCGCTATTACAACTGTCCGACTAGTCATTCTGACGTTTAGTTTTTTTATAATGCTTGGTGGCTGAAACATCAAGCACTGAAGTATTTTGACAAAGTTTGAGACTTGTGATCGTCAGAGTAGGCCTAATGTGTCCAACCCATTTTTGCGTTTACACTGCATATAATAACATTATATTTTAAATACTTTTAGTATGCCTTAAACCCCAAATAAACAAATATTTTTGTCCTGTTTAGTAAATGCTGCAAACAAAAATTGCACTAGGGCAGTATATTTTACTGCTGTAAATTTAACTTGAAATACAAGAATAATTTACATTGTAATAAAATTCCAGTTCTGTTAGATTAAAAAATGCAATTTTATTATTGATTTTTCTGCACGCAACAAATTTTTTTTATTTTTGCATAATTTATAAATTATTCTGAACTTTGCGGCTTAAATTGACATCTATCTTGCATTTTTGTTTTCAGAATCAATAAACCAAGAAAAGCTCCCAGAAAATGGCTGACAGTCTGTTAAATAAAATGTTATTCCTAATGATGACGACGAAAGCCTTTCCCTGGCTTCCAGAACCTTAGACAAGCTGACGTGTTAATGACTACGATTGCTGTATAAAGGATAGTCCAATAATTTTAAACCTACACATAATGAAAGAGGAAAGTTACATACCTGTCCTAGGCTGAGGAAATTTTATTTCAACAAACTATGCTGACGTTAGAAAAAACATTTTGGTGTTCCTCTAGAAATTATGGAGAGATTTTTTAACAAACTAGCAAAGATGTATGCTAACCAGAAAATCTAGCAGAGAAATCTTGATGTCATTTGCTTTCACACTGCAGTTTTTACCCCAATCAATCAAACAAACAAGTTTTACTGTGTTTTGAGCATGTTAAAACACCATAGACTAAATAATCTAACTCCTATACTTTCTTCCTGACGTATAAATAAACTTTTATTTGAATTTCTCACCTGAGTTGACCTGTTTAAGTTATCTCCCTTTGCAAAAATAAGATTGAAAACCGTCAGAAAAGAAATATTGTAGGTGGGTAAAATAGTATTCACTGTGTTTGGTGAATCGACAATCAGATATATGTATTGAGAGGCTGGCAATAGCGGCAGATCGATTTCCATCCTCCAACATGGATTTCTATTGAAGGAATTGAAGGCCCTGTATTTGGTGCTGCCGAGGAAATGATGGTTATCCTGAACCACATTTACTACGTTATACCTTTGCCTATTTGGCAGGAATGAAAGAAAACACCAGTAAACAAAGTTGAGGCCTTTGGGGAGTGGTGTTATAGTAGTTTTGTGTGATTTTACAGCAATACAATTGTCAAATTTAGCTAATTGTCAATCTGACATCAGTATGGTCTTTGACAAATTTTTTTCATAAAAGTTAGGAATGAAATATTAACAGCGGGCTGGTGTAAGCGTAATAGAAGTACATCGTGTTTTTTATTTAATAATTTCTAATAAATATATACGATAAATATCAGAATTCATAAAATAAAATAGTAGAGTTTCTTGCTTTTTACAACGTATTTAAGCTAGTCCACCCAGCCTTTACCGCTCTCCTTGAGAGTAGTAAGATGGCGGCCAGTTGACTTCAACCAATAAACGTGCAGGTCTGGCTTTGCGCTATCCAGTCTTAATATAGGTCAGTGTACGGAACCCTTACTTTCAGCTTTATATGAATCCATCAGTGCAGACAATAGGGTATAGCCACGACTAGATGATATAAAAACCGTGTTTTCGAACAATGACGTGTCGTCAGTTCCGCTTTTTGAATTAACTAATCAACGGTTATGCTAATCTGATTTTAAAGTGCAATACAGATGTAAAACAGTTGTCTTTCCCTTTAATAGCTATATGGTGGCTGAAAGGTGGCACGATTAGATTCTATCATTGTGTCATAAGCCACTCTAGCAACGAAATTATTGCAGTCGTGCCTTGTTATGATTTTTGATTTTTTAAAGATATGGCCTTTTAAAACAAAGAACTGCAAGCTTTAATTGAGCGAATTTGTCTTGACGGTGGTCAGCGACGGTTAGAAGAAACTTTCACCTCCAGGGAACGATACTTCCTACATCGAATGATATCAGAAAACCTTAGATTTCTACTCAGCCTTTAAACTGCTAAGAAAATATTGTTCGCTGGGGGTGACATTTTTGTACCTCTTACACAAACTGTCACTGTCCTTCCAATTAATGTCATCATGTATTGGATATCATAGGAGAATGACAGTCTGCCATTAAACGTTGACCTATCATAGCTACTATTAAATGTAAGTTACTTACTACATGTTCCTCAAATCAGTGAGAGCACAACCGAGTTAAGACGGAGACACTTTACGAATACATATACGTTAACGAGGTAAAAACATTCACGGGTACCTAATACAACTGTCGACATGGAGTCTATGAAAATAATTTGAACAAATGTAACGTTAAAGTGACAAAAGACAATAAATATTTTGAATCGCAGATGTTATATCATAATACGGTTCGACATTTGGCATTGCGCTATGTTTGCAGCAATTTTGATCACGGGGACTGTTCTAAATTCAGAGACGAGACAACGATTCAAAACAAATTGTCTCTCTGGATAGTATTATCTGCATTATGGAAAAAAAAGCGACTCAAAATTGACAGATAAAACAAAGTTACTGGAGTGACTGTCTATAAATTATCCAGCCGTTTCGCGAAGTCAAACCAATCTGTTGTCTCAAAGGGGATAAAACACGACACCATGGTGCCTCTCAATAATATACTAGATGCTTTAAACACAGATAAGCAACTCAAACAGGAACTCTACCATACCATCGGGTCAGATCCTTGTTTACCTAGTTACGTCGAAATGAAGGGACTATTTGTACAAAAAACATTGAGTAGTCATGTGTTTAATTAGTATGTTACATGATCTCAGAGAAGTTGGAGTATGCCCTTATTTTGTGGTAGTTTAAACAGAGAAACTAAAGTTACGTAACTTTGATTGTTCGGTTGATGTTCACTGTCGTGTCATGGGGTATTGTGCTGAAATGAAAGCGATATACAGCATAAAAAGCTACATCAACACAAAACAGAAGTATTTTCTTCTGTGAATGGGAACATACTACGTTAAGCAAGCGGGCTACAGAAATGTTGAGTCGCAATGTACATAACAACAACAACCCTAAAGCCAACTAAACTGTCTTTTACACATAATTTAGGAAAGATAATATCAGCCAATTGTTCATTGAAGAAGACTAAAATAGCTATGAGATCTTGTGCCACTGGTTACACAAGTGAAGAGGCGTATACAATTGTACGGTACTTCTCAACCAATTGCGAAATAAATTTAGAAATAAATAAATAGTATGTAAGCAATCAAGCAAACTAATCAATAAATACATTACTTAAAACAAAATGTCAACATGTGAACCATACGTTTTGTCAAACATGTCTCAATCCGAAGGGCATTTAATCCTAAATGTACAGTAACAATTCTATTTTCAGCTTGATTTCTACAAAAAAGTCACTTAAAGCCGTGCAGTTTCTTCGATCATATAAGCGGAATGCAGTACTCTGTATTCACAATGCCATTCTCCTTATACTAATACTGATCCATGGACATGATATTAGTTTTTGGACAAGGATCAGAATAGTATTAAATGCACTTTATTAATGATATAGCCTTTGAATTTCAATATGTATTTATTTAAAATATGAGTATGATACGAAAAAGGAAGTAGTTTGTAAATTTTAAGTTAATACAGATATAAGCTTATTATATGAAATTAAATGAACCAAATTGAAGACAAGATATCTGGATCAATGTAATGTAATGTAATGTAATGCAATGCTTGAACTGACGAACGAACGGAAACGAATGAACAAACGAATTATGCTATCTCTATCTAATAATATACAAATATTTTATATTTAAAGCAAATACATATTCATGCTGCTTTTTTGTACGAGTTACATTTTCAGACGTACTGACTGACAACTTACAGCCAGCCAGCTATGCAGCACAGAAGTCTACCAAGCAAATAACGTGAACTGTGATAATTTGACGCAAAGAGTTGTCTCCCTTGAATAATAAAAGGCAGTTATGCTAGTCATAGTTGTGTGTTGTTTAAATATGTATTCAGTCTGTAATACTGTTATTTTGTTAATGGCAGAAACAAAACATGAATAGATGCCAAATCGTTTGTTTTTTTCGTTAATGTTTATAGTCGCATTCAAAGTTGTGTAACTTATATGACTGTACACTGAAAACCCATCTTGTTTTCCGGTTGACGTTTGTCACACTGTTCCCTGGAGACTTCTCGTCTACGAGATAGATAATACACTCTTGTAATTACAATGGTGCTCTCGTGAGAGTTCTATATTGGATACGACTCGATATATTGACCTACGAAGAAGAATAGATTCTAATTCAGATTGGCGTTAATACCAACAATCTGTTATTCAGATCTAGAAATTTTAACCCAACGTTAAATGGAATTAATGCAGACTACTAATAATTCGATTATTTATGCAAATATAAATCCAAGAACACTTAAAAAAATTTTTTTTTTTCTTCTATAGCTGAATACTTTTAACTTGACTCCATTGTGTATTTTTTTCACAGTTACTCATTTATCGTGTTAGCCACTTGCTACTACAGTGCAATCCATGCATCACGAAGGACTATGCGAAACAGGACTTGCCACCTTTAAGGCGAGTTTCCAGGTCATTTAAGTCCCGGAAGCTCGCAGAACGAGGAAGATATGGTCAATCTCAATTAAATTTGACAATTGAATTTCGTCAGTCATAATTAATTGATCGATGTTAATTATTGCAACTAAAAAAATAAAATAAAAATAATTGTAGACATGGCGGAATGTTTTGTAGACTGAAACTTTTATTGTCACATCCAAACATTTTGATATGACAACGACGTACAGAAATTATATACCTGTCTAGGTGATACCAAAATAATACTGACATTGGCATAATGTTATACATAGCTTCCAGGAAATAAACATTGATATTATAATGTACAATTTCAAACATAGCAAATTATGATAATGTACAAAAGTGGAATACATATATGTGGCAACTTTAGTTAAAATGCACTAACAGGGACCTCCAAAGCCCCGGAATCCTTTACGATGAGGGAATCCGCAAGGGCAAAATATTTTTGATCTTTTAAAAATAGAACGCTATAGAGTTGCGTTTTCATTTTCCAAATTTACCATATTATTCAGAGAGCCTTTCGAATTTGGACATCATCTTGTGCACGAAGTCAGACGAAACTAGGAGTTTATAAATATAGCTGCTGAGCGATTTAAGGCAATTTGACAAATATAAAAAAATTTGCTCTACCAAATAGAATAGGAGAGTATTAAATTCATTGGACAATTAAAAGGCGGTTACGACAAAAACTTGAAATGACACAATTTCATTCAATACTATTTCATGGCTATAAATGGATACATGTTGGAATGACAATGATGATACAGGTCTATGTAGCTATATGCTCATATGTATAATATTTTACTATTGTATTATTATAGAAATATTCTAAGCGTGAGAAATAAGATAACAAAAAATTAAATTAAGTCTGAGTAATAGACTAAAATCAGCAGTTATGACAAATAATATTCTGAGTGTATGCATAGCGTTCATAATCCCGTTAGAGCTTAGTTGGTAACTAACTTGGTAGCTTATATAATATACGGTGAACTGTTCATGCCATATCGCTTCACTCTCTATAACACTGACTATTGTTCAATAAATATTCACCAAAATCGTTTCACGGTAATTGTTTTATCAATAAATTCAGATATACTGTTTTGAAGGCAATTATTGTGAATATTAATGAATTGTTGCCAATGTTACAGATACAGAAACTATATGGCATGAACCGCCCAACATACGGAAGCTACCAAGTCAGTTATGGCATGAACCGCCCAACATACGGAAGATACCAAGTCCAAAATGTTATTCAATGGGGATAGCGCTGCCGATTTCCGCACCAGATGTCACTGAATGCAAAGCAGTACCAGGAGTTGTCTCCCTTGTTTAATCTCCTTGTTTTTATGCATTTTAAAAGATATGGTGTAGGGTCGTTCGAAATTATCACTCACTTTGGTCATTTAAATGAAAAAGTGTTAAGGGTTTTTTTTTCTTAAAGTGATAGAATTACTATCGAGTAGAAAAGTAAGTCAAATGCATGTAAATAACACTCTAACCGTCCAATACTAAACACTTTTATATTTACTATGTTACGTTGACATATTGATCTTTGTAGGTATATGTACCTTGCAGACTGAAGACCGCCTGTCTAACTGGAGGTTACAGAATTCATAGATAAAGCCCACTGGACGGTACGTTTAGGGTTATATATCAACCCACAGAATGGGGAAAATCGGCATTACATATAGGAGTAAAAATATTGATTTCGTCTTTTAAATACATTTACAAATCGAAATTTCACTAGTTTATCTCACTTTTAAAATTATTTACGTTTAACACAACATTGCGAATTAATATTTAAAAAATGATGACGGATTGTTTTGTGGTTCAATAAATTCATAGATAAAGCCCACTGGACGGTACGTTTAGGGTTATATATCAAATTTACTCTTGACACCACTAGAAAATATAAACCTTTCACAGTGCGTTATTGATGGAAAACCTGGCAGAACCCCTCCCCCCCCCCAAAAAAAAACACCAAAAAACAAAACAACAACAACAACAAAAAACAAAACAACGCCCCCCCTCCAGTCTGTGATGTACATTGAAGGAGGCTAGACAAGCAGTCTCCAGCGTGTACAGTATATTGAAGGAGGTTCACCAGACAACCTACAGTTTGTAATGTCGTTGAAGGCGGTTAGACAAGCGGTCTCCAGCGTGTACCGTACAAAGGAGAAGGTTCACCAGAGAACCTTCAGTCTGTGAGGTACATTGAATGAGGTTAGACAAGCGGTCTCCAGCGTGTACAGTACACTGAAGGAGGTTCACCAGACAATCTCCAGTCTAAGAAGTACTTTGAAGGTTGGATAAGCGTCTCCAGCGTGTACCATACACCGAAGGAGATTCACCAGACAATCTCAGTCTGTGAGGTGCATTGAAGGAATTTAGACAAGCAGTCTCCGGCGTGTACAGTACACTGAAGGAGGTTCACCAGACAACCTCCAGTCTGTGAAGTACATTGAAGGAGGTTAGACAAGCGTCTCCAGCGTGTACCATACACTGAAGGAGGTTCACCAGACAATCTCACTCTGTGAGGTACATTGCAGGAGGTTAGACAAACGGTCCAGCGTGTACAGTACACTGAATGAGGTTTACCAGACAACCTCTAGTCTGTGAGGTACATTAAAGAAGGTTAGACAAGCAGTCTCCAGCGTGTACAGTACACTGAAGGAGGTTCACCAGACAACCTTCAGCCTGTGAAGTACACGGAAGGAGGTTAAACAAGTGGTACAGTACACTGAAGGAGGTTCGACAGGCGGCCACCAGACAACGAGGTACATGGAAGGAAGATCGACGGGCGGCCTCCAGCCTGTTAGGCACATTTAAGGAGGTGGTTTAACAAGCAGCCTGTCCGTGAAGTACATTAAAATGTGGTTCGACAGGCAGCCCCCATCCGGGAACCCGTGTGCTACACTCAAATGTAGATTTACAAAAGAAACCCGCGTGGTAAACTAAAAAGTGGTTGGACAGGCGGCCACCAACCCGTGTGGCACACATTAAGGTGGTTCTATAAGCAGCCTCGAGCCGATGTGGTACACTTATAGGGGATTTTACAGGTAGCCTCCATGCCGTGTTGTATATATTAAAGGAGGTTTGATTGATTTATGATTTATTGATTGATTAGTTATAAACTTGATTGATTGATCGATCGATTGAAAGATTTTAACGCAATAATCAAAGGTATTTTATTAGAAGGCTTTTTTACTATGTTGGAAAAATTAAGTAAATACAGCAAGGTGCTAACAGAAGGAACAGACATTAGCTTAGCATGAAGGTCAAATGCGAATTCGACACCATTGTCCTTATTTTATTCGTCGTTCACTTTCAAAGCTCCCTTTCACGTGATGTGAACTGTTTCATTTGCGTAAGTGAGTCAAATTTCTTTCAAACTTTAATAACAGTCGACCCAAACATCTCAAAGGCTAAGACTTACTCAATCTGTAGAGAAAAGCCAGTGGTTGTAAAGAGTCGTATTGATTGGCCGCAGCTGAATTGAAGCGTACAGAATCGCTTTGAGCAACAATGGCTATAGGGAGCAGCATAAGGAGAAGATATGTTCACATAATCCTGTGACATCTAAGGACATATTGATTTTACCTACCATATCTTATCTAAAGCTAAGGGCTGCTCTATCCATCAGAGACTCATATATAATATAATCATGTCTAATTTACTCCCAACGTGAACTTCTGACATATTCGTCGGGTGAGACTATAATAACTCCTTAATTATCCACTTTTAACCACAGCATATCTCTATCTCTTAGTCAAACGAAGATAACAACTTCCACGCATATGTCTGCCACCATCGCGTACATTTATACAAAAACCTTTTTGCATAAAAAAACTGCCTTAATTAATCGCAGATATCGTATTTAATAACATTTTTAACGGTTATAATAAAAATAGTTCACATACACATCTATAAGTGCTAGACAGAGATTCAAATGCCGGTGGAGGTAAATAAAGTTTACTGTCTCAACAATGAAAATATATAATATTTTTTTCTCTACAATAAAAATATATATATTTGCCGGAACCAAGTTTTCATTATAACCCAAACAATAAAAATGTTTGTGGGTAATTTCTCGATTAAAAAAGACACTAATTTATTGACTCGTCGCCCTAATACTTGGGGGAAAATTTGTGGTATAGTTCTACATTGAGCATTTGTAGCTCAGTCGGTTAGAACGCTGACCGCCTGACCCTTTTAACCAATGACCAGAGTCTGAACTCCGATAGAGGCAAGCGAGTTTCTTTCTCTAAAATAAAATAAATAATGATATAGAGGACCAAACCTTTGATTTGCTGGTAAATAACGCTGTACAACAGGTCCAGCGACTGTGTATCTTAGACATGAAAAAAGAGATCTGATCAATAACAGTTATAGTACGTAACATGGGTATCTGTGTATCTCGGCTACATGGCCAATAAAAGTACTAATATTTTGTGTGGACGCGAACTCCATTCAACATCACACTTATAAATATCTTGTTTTGGTAACACAAAAATGTAATGTACTATCATAATTGTTTCTTACTTTCTTATTTGCGCTTAGCACCTTTGTTCTTTAAAATCCCACCTTTGTTCTTTCGCTATACGTGTTTTTAACTAAAGTTGCGCTTTTGTTGTTTAACGTTGCACTGTCTTTCGCTATTTTGCCATTTGTTTTGGTTGGTCTAAAGAGCGAAATAAAGGAGTCGTCGCCTAAGAGTTCCCATCTTCCCGAGGCAAGGCGGACCCAATCAGATTGGAGCTTTCTTAGAATAAAAAAGAGGCGACCTAAACACAGGATGAACAGTAGGCTATACATGTAATATATACGCACGATCTTAGTCCCATTAACGAGTCCATCATCACAGACGCGTTAATTGGCAGTGGCGCCACGCTTGTTTGTTGTCGACTTTGGTGTGTAAACGGCTTTCTGATTGGCTGCTTGTTTCTGCAATAGTCCAATTAAGTTTTTGCAACGTTTTTGCCTCGAATTGCAGCAAGGGGTAGTAATGTCTCGTCTTACGCATTTTGACACTTGCAATGGGAAGACGAAGAGTTCCATAATAAATTGAGATCCCTGCGCTACTGTGATAAATCTATAATATGGACACGGGGATGTGATGTCATTTAAAACTAACATATGGGCTTGCTGTTATTGATATCAATTTGTTATTCATTAAAACTTGATAACGGAACAGTGTGTGTATGAGCACGAAGGTGGTGAGGTGGCGGTGGTGGTGTGCACATATTTTGCGTGTGTGTCGGGGGGGGGGGGGGGGGGGG
>JAQQZZ010082011.1:0-19168 GCA_030265115.1 Mopalia vespertina
CATCATTAAGATTCACCGATAATGAATTCGTTCTGACTCAATGTTTCGGTTTATTGATCAACATCATTAAGATTCACTGATAATGAATTTGTTCTGACTCAACATTTCGGTTTATTGATCAGCCATCAGTAAGATTCACTGATAATGAATTTGTTCTGACTCAACATTTCGGTTTATTGATCAACCATCATTAAGATTCACTAATGAGTGCCGACAATGGTTTCACTTTGATCAATAAACAGAATCAGAGTCAAAATGCATTCATTATCTATTCTTTCTTCGGTTGATTGATTGATTGGTGTTTTACGCCGTGCTTAAGCCTGGAAAACCGGGAGGAAATCTCGTAAAAACTACCCCTGCGATTGCCAGAGCCACACCGTGTGACTCATTCATATATCTGAAGGTCAACAGACGGATTCGATCATGTGAACGGTAAATCGAAGTAGGATTAGTATGCGCACACGCTACCACTAAGCCAGGCCCACTATGTATAATAAATCTGTAATCAACATACTAGCACACCCAGAACATGTGAAATGTTTTTCTCAGTTAGAAAATTAATCTTCCTCTAGTGCTGTGTAGAGATTTATAACATATACTCTGTCTTAAAAAGAAGCTAACAATGGAACTTTGAAAAAGGGCACAGTGAAGGACATACTATTTTTTGTACTTGATACAACCAACAAATGTTTGTAGTTTTTCTCAAAACTTGGTGTGATCACATGTTCATAAACATGCATGTACATGCAGGCAAGGGTTACACAGGATAGTATATATCACTGCTCGTATAAATTATAACATTTACATAAAATGTGAGATCATTTATTATCATAATGCTTTATCATGCACATAATATTTGCATAACATTTTATTATTGATATATCTTTCTCCTCAACTCTGCTTAACTTAGTGTCTATATAAAGTAATTGCTGTTCAATTGAAGAAATTTGTAAACAGTAATAACATTCATGTATGTGATTGTCTGATCATGTCTCAGATACGTACAGAAAATCTACTGCCAAATAATAGATACATGACGTATATAGCACATATCACAGTGTTGGGGCATTAGGTGCTATGCAATCAATACTGGTTCTTTTGGTTCAATACTCTGGGTAAGGCCAACAAGTAGATAATTAGTACTTGGCAGGAAAGCATGTTTTTTTAAAAAATGTCTGTTAAGTTCTGTTCACTACACCTGAGGGTGATAATGTATAAACATGAGGACAATAGATATGTATGATAAAAAAAATGTACACCTTTTTGTCAATTAATTTTTTTTTAGCAAATTCAAGAATTTTAAACACAAGACTTTCTTCAGCTTGACTGTAAGCAGTATAAAAAAGTGTCAAATTGTTACTTTAATTCTACATTTTGCACTCTGACTTCATCGACTGTTGGTTGATTCTGTTGAAATTACATCATATCCAATGCCATCTCCACTGAGTTGAGAGCAACATTGAGAGATTTTGTTTCATTGTTTGATTAAGGGTTTAACTCTTCACTTTAGGTTATTTCACTGACCACATTATTCCAATGTGCGAACCCACCCTCTTCATCACTGCGACAAATGACTACAAGGTATGGGGTTATCAGTTTCGGTTATCGGGCCAAAGATTGAAGGAAACCACCCTGTATGCACTAGGGACAAATGATGACAAGGCGTGGGTTAATCAGATACAATGGACTCCACTAGTGCAATGCACCATTACAAGTTTGCTTCGTGTTTCCCTAGAGCACCTGAGCACAAACCAATCGACCACATGTCTGAGAGCTCACCTTGGATCCTTCGACACTGATGATCCTGTAGGTGTCCCTGGCATTGTCATAATAATAGGAGACACTGACGCTCTGTTTACTGGCTGGGATCCAGTTTTTCTTTGTCTCCGGATCAATCTGGAACACATGAGCCTTTGTTGAAAAGATGGGCTGCTCCCTGGAAAACATAATCAGAATATACAATTACTTTTAATCTCAGTTTAAATATAACACTGATGTTATCTGAAAAATACACAATTACAATCATTTTTGGATGTCATCTGAAACAGAGTAATAAGTTCTAATACATGTAACACAAATTTACTATTATTACATGTAGTACAGACGTCAAAACTTATCAAAATGAAAATATACCTTACCATAACATCTGTTTCATAACTTAGATTTAAAACAGGGTCACATATGTTGCTGTCATTGGATATTTCAGTTAATTGTGTCATAAGAG
Source organism: Mopalia vespertina (assembly GCA_030265115.1). Taxonomy (NCBI): domain Eukaryota; kingdom Metazoa; phylum Mollusca; class Polyplacophora; order Chitonida; family Mopaliidae; genus Mopalia; species Mopalia vespertina. The sequence continues at coordinate 2,225 of JAQQZZ010082011.1, forward strand.
TTGTACGTGATATAAGGACCTTGTAAAGCTGTGAGATTATGTGAAAAATGGTTTAATGAGGGTGGAACTTGGACGGTGAGAAATGGACCACACAAGTTGTAGGTGATAATTGGATCGTATCAGCTGTAGGAGATATAATGTTAATGAACCATAGATATCGAGGTAATATGTGGGTCATAGAAATTATAGCCGATTGGTAGGTCAGACAGGGGTTGAAATGTTTCAAATTGACAAGACAATTTCACTTTTTACCTGCAATTGTTATTGTATATAAATTTCTTGCCTTAGTAAAATAGTTTGTTTGAATGGGGTTTAACGCTGTACTGAAGGTTATTTGGTATAAATGGGTGAACAAAGTCACTATTGACGCCTCTAGCAACAAACAAACACAGGACAGGACAGGACAATCACAGGACACAATACAAAGACATCTCAAACATATCTGCTTCTTGTTGCCCCTAGCCATTGAGAGCACCCGGACCAGGAAACAGGAAGTCCCCTCCAACCGCCCGCTGATAGGTCATAAAAGGTACATGTAACAGATGAAAGATAGGCACTTAATGGGCCATAAAAGTTGTAAAAGACACACAGACCATAGATGTTATGGACAATGGATGGGCCATAGAAGTTTTATGTTATGAATTGATCATAACAGTTTATAGTGGACTGGCCATGTCATATCACCATACATTGTGCATGGGTCAGTAGTCATATGTAACACATTGGCTATACAATATGCAGTAGATATATGGACCATAGACCCTGTAGACAATACATGTACATAGACCATAAAGGAGATACATGGACCATAAAGGAGATACATGGACCATATAAAAGGAGATACATGGACCATAAAGGTTGGATTGTGTGATTGGGGTTTTACATCGTAATCAAGGGTATTTCACTTATATGACGACGTGCCAGCCCAATGGTAAGGAAACCACCCTTGACACCACTGGCAACAAACAAAGACAAGACGGGACAAATAGAGGACAAAAACAGGATGCAATACAGACACCACAAACAGATCGGCTTCCTGTTCTCCTTTAGCTCTGAGAGCACCAGGGCAAAATGAAGCTCCCTCCAACCACCCGCTGGACCATAAAGGAGATACATGGACCATATACCTTCACAACATATGGGCCATAGAACTTGTAGGTGGTAGATAGGTCATAGGAGTTGTGGATTACACATTGGCTATACAATTTGCAGTAGATACACGGACCATAGATGTTGTAGAAAATAGATGGGCCATAGAAGTAGGACTATCGGTAGGTGATAGATGGGTCCAAAGAATTGGAGAGGAGTTGGAGGTGAAAGATGGGTCATAAAAAATATAAGTAGGAGTTATACATGTAGATACCTGATGGACCATTTAAGTTGTACTTATAGAACAGTAATTAGGGGACACATGCAAATGTTGTGGGTATAAGTTCTCAACAACACTATTTGTACAAAGAGTAGTATAGAAGCAATGAACAGTTTTATGTGATTTAGGGTAGCATGGAAGGAGACTAGAGTGAGCACCAAAAAACAAAAATGAGATTTAAAAAAATAGAAACAAAGTGTGGCCTTGATATCCTCTGTAAAATAAATCTCTTATAGAACATAATCACCATATATGCATTACAGATTTTATAAAAAGACAAACAAAGACTCAACCACAGTATACAATAGAATATAAATAGATAAAGATGATGATCCACTTTGCATTTTCTAAACACATGAATGAAATTTTGTACCCTAAAAAGTACAATTTATTTGTAGTTGTGTGTCAACAAAAGATCTGGCTTTTATAAATAATCATTGAATCACTTAACCTCTTTGGTAGACTTTTTCTAAGAGGAGACATGTGTGAATGTAGAAACTATTAAACTATGTATCATTATAGATTTAATGTCGGTCTTTAAAATAAAAAATAAAATGATATGTTTTTGTGTAATTCAGAATTCAAGTATCGTGCAGATCTGCTTCATTGATAGAACAGGCATGATATCGTATAATCGAGTAAACTGTATAATAGTGCTGGCTTTTCTATGGAGTATGGAACAACACGTTTTGTTTAAAACGTTACATGTTTACAGAGAAATCACAAACACGATAAAGGGTTCGCTCAGATCAACCTTGTCTCCTAAACATGATATATTAGACCCTAATGTATGATAGAGTTAAGAGCACTGTCAGGATTCATGTGGATTGTAATGAGGATTGTGAACATTAGATCAGATTACGCCGACAGTATCCTCTCACACCAACAAACCATGTCTCCTCAACACCTATAACTCACACTTTAAACAAATATCTACCTCCTTTTCTTCTTGTGCTGCCAACAAGAAAACTCATTTAAGAGAATACTTTCATTCATTTACTTTCCCGTATCAATAAAATCAGCTTCAAACAAATAGTAGACAAGATTTATTTGTAAAGGATTTATTCTTGTGTTTATTTTATCGAAATAATATTTTAATTTAATCATTTATTTGTTTGCTATTTACCATCAAGCTAAAGATCATTTAATGTTCTGATAATGCTGATGACATTCTTCTATAATTTCTAATGGAGCATTTAAAGATCATAGATAACATACACAAATCTATTGAATAGTAAAATATTAATTAACCATGCTCTTAAAAGAGTTATTTAAATGTACTGACATAATAAGTGATATTCTATTGCGGTACCGGTAATAATGCACATCTTGGAGCTTCAAAATACATATTCTGGGTGTAAGAATAACAAAATACTACCCCAAGTATTGCAATAGTGGTGTAGACTGATAAAAGTCCTACATTGTACAAGAGGCAATAATCAACCCTACAATTAACAATAGACTTATTGTCTACAACATTGGACACCGATCTATTAGAGCATATAAATCATTCACTGATGCCATGGTTGTTCTGCTTAGACAGGTTTTGCTGCATGTTGCAGTCTCTCAGTCACAAACATGATTTTTGTGATGACTAGACATATTTGGTTGCACTTGGATAAATGGGCATCTCATTAATACTAAATAGCTCATTGGATTGTATGATTTTGTATGGACGATTCTTAGTGCAGGCTGGGCATCTAATAGTGAGAACTCCCAAGCAGCATCTGGTAGGACCGTGGCGAGTTTAATAGCCTATGTTGATTTCATGATTTGTTTGTTTGTGTATTTGGGGTTTAACATCTTACTCAATGATATTTCACTTATATGACGACGGATTGTCCATTTAATCCTTGCTTAAATATGGTAAAAACCCGAAGCAAACCTTGTAAAAACCACTCCAGTGATTGTCCGGGCCATATGGTGTGACTCACTAATATACCTGAGGTAGACAGACGGACTCGAACCAGTGAGAGGTACTTTGATTTGTTTGTTTGTTTGATTGGGGTTTAACGTCCTACTCAAGGGTATTTCACTTATATGACGACAGACTGTCCACTTACACTCGTAAAAACCACCCCCAGGATTGCCGGAGCCAGAATGTGTGACTCGCTCATATACCTGATGGTGGACAGGCAGATGTACTTTGAAGTAGAATTAGTAGGTCGAGGCGCTATGTGGATACAACATGTAGGCGAAGATAGACTACGAATCATGAACATGTAAAAAAACATCAGTTCTACAGTAACATACTGCAATTGACAATTGTGGGCCGATTTAAAAGATAATGTCAATAATTTATCCTACTCAAATGTCATATTGGTCCATGTAAGTGATAAAACATTGAATAGATACATGTACAAATAGTTATTGACCTTGTAATTTTGAGGAAAACAACATCTTACATGTACATTCTTTAAAACCTTAATTATTTACTTTGCTTGGTGTTTTACACTGCAAGGAAGTTTTCTTGATTGGTGTTACGGCATATTTAAGGTTATTCTGCTAATGACAGCCCAATGGGTGAAGAAACACCAGGACAGATCAAGTATTTGCTGCCCTGAAGTTTCCCGGAGAGCACCAGGAATCGGCCTCCAGCTGCTTGCCAGTGAACTTAGGTTAATAAACTACATGTAGAGCCAGGTAACATCATTATATACATCTAGCATATGGTATACTGTTAGATTAAACAGACTACTGAACACATAATTGCTAAATGTAGTCATAATGGTCTAAAAAGTCACTTCTCAATATTTCACATGTGGTCGAACAAGTTAGGAAAGAAAAAACGTCTTTTGTTGTTAAAGTAGTACAATAGCACTACGATTAAACTAAAACAGGAGGACATGTACAGGAAATTGTTTCAGCAGTGAAAACTGTGCCAAATAACAAAGGGCAGTGCTTTAAAAAAAAAGTGTTCTGAAAAAGTGATTTTGATTAATAATAATAAGAGCCAAAGCCAAACAATTTCAGTCAGTCAAAAGTCCCACATATCACAACAGGGGGTAAGGGGATTAACTGCAACAAAGTGAAATAATACAATTTTAAAATAACTTTCACCCAAATTTGTGCAGGTTTTTGTGATAGCAACCCAAAGAAAGGTGGGTCAAACAAACTCACCTAAACTGATAGATGTCTCGTCTATCACGTCTGTGAAAAGAATGGGATAACTTTCTATAATGACCAGACTTGTGTGATTTAACAATTACAGTATGTGCTCGACGAATTTTGTCCTCCAGTCTCATTATGACGGGTAACACTTTTTCCAATTCAAATGTTAGTTATTCTCTGAGGCTAGTATTCTCATATGAGATCCAACACATGTCCCTTTTAGAACTGTCAAAATTGTAGGACATGTATGCCAGGAAAATAAATTTTATGAAACAGGCGAAAAAATGCACTCAATTCTGCTTTTGTTACTGTTGTTCGTCTTGTCAAAGTTGATTGCCACTAAAGAGAAATAATAAGTATTTTTCTGAATTCCACATGTATTCACTAAAGGTAGACGTTTCCTCTTGAGAACTAAAAAAAACCCAGAAAATATTCATAACTTGATGAAATCAGCTGCCTCCAACTGAAATTTACAGAAAAAAAATGTGTTTTTTTCTGTGACATCGATTTCCTGTGTTGTTCCTTAACTAGTTGATTGTGACTCCTGTGAAGTTTTGTAAAGGAAAATATTTTCTCCCATGAAAACAGAGATCGAAAATGAAATCCAAACTAGAAGAACCGAACACGAAAGCCCATTATTAAACTTAGGAACAAATCTCCCAACATTTCATGAAGAAACCAATCTTCTAACTGCAAACATTAATGAAGAGTGCACTCATCAGAGAGTTAAACATGCACAAAGACAAGATCAAAGTCTATATTTAACCGCATTTAACATATGTTTTGGGAGAAAGAGCTTTTATACAAAACAAAGTTATCTCTATTATAAACATATTAATAAGATCGCATAGTGTGACTAGCTGGTCTTTTTTTAACCCACTAAAAACAGTGGGTAGCTAAAAAGTGTAATTAGACTGTGACGATGATTCTTGTCAGCAAAATGGGAAGAGTAATTAAGAAAGAGAAAACAATGCCAGTTTAAATCGACTTCATCGATACACATCGTAAACCCCCTAACTATTGGTGTTTTTTTAAATATTTAATGAGCACTGCAATTCTTTGCTTTTACAAAAAATGGAATAAATAAAACCCCCACATTTCAAGAGATTTCAAGCAGTACATTAAACCAAACTTGTATGCAATATAAAACGACACACTGACAGTAATCTGTCTGATACTTCTTCAGTCTGTTAAATTTTTTTTTCTATTCTCTACTTGTATTATTAGGAGGTTTTTTTTATACACATGCATTTGTGCATAATACATATATGATATATGTACAGCCTTTCTTTGCCTTTTGCGTGACATTTTCCATTGTTCTACATAATAGCAATAGAGTTCTGATAATAGTGATAGCCCTGATAAACAAAAAACTGAGATCTGGAAAAGAGATAGCTCAGCAAAAACTGTAGATGTAATATGTTGCAGTTAACTGGTAAGATTTTTTATGTATATATTTATAGTCATATTTCCAAAGATTAATTACATTTTTTGGTAATATATATATGTTTATTAATGAATGATGTAGAAGGTAAAACTGCATTTCAATGAATCCTCACATAAAGACAGATTTATACTTTAGTATGTTCATGAACTATATGTACAGTACCTCACGCATAAATTCACTCAAGAATTTTAGTATTTCATCATCATATATATGGAAATGTTTTGGTAGGAAGCCCATGCTTTCAAGAACAATGCCAAGTGCAAACAGGTATGTACTTTTGTTTGATATTATTTGATAATATATTTGTAATGCGGAGAAAGAATATTTCGCTTGCCTCCACCAGAATTTGAACTGTTGTGTTGAGATATTGTGCCTTGCTCTGAGGTTCATGGGAGCAAGTACACTACGTATAGTTTCTAGCTAAATGCAAGGGAGATTAATCCCAAAATAATGAAACTATTACAGCACACAAAAATTCTTTCTTCCATATCTGTATACATAAATTTCTAGTCAAACTGCACAGAAAGAAGGAAGTTGATTACAGATTTGATTTGACAAATAGCAGACTCAACATAACATAATTATTAGGACATCAAAAAAGCAGAACACAAAAGAGAAAGACAAAGTTTGCTGAACATCGATTAAGATTATGATCAAACTGCTCTTTTTGTGCATTATGCAATAAGATAAAAGAACAATCTAAATTCATTATAAGATACTACTGATTATAAGAAATGTTTTCCCAGATGAATTGTTTCAGAAAAAAAACTAGACCCTGGTTACAAATAATATAATTTGGTTTCCTTGGTGTTTTCTGTTCTACTGAAAAAACAAGTACAATGCCAGTATTAAATGTATTGGTGGAGGGAGCCACTCTGAGCCAGCATTTAGAACTACTCTTTTGATTGATTGGATTCTAATGTAGTTGTCATAAGATACCCTTAATTTAACCAAACAATAAACTGGCTATCACAGAACTATGACACTGGTGTACTATAACAATACAAACCACACTAACACAACCGCAAAATGTCAATTGTTGTCTCGGTTAGAAAATGAATGTTCCTCCAGTGCTAAGGAAGGAGAGCATGACTGATCGTTACATGATATTGTCCTTTATAGTCAGAGCCCTTTACTGTTGAAACTCAGACATGTTTTACACATACAGGACTGAGGTTTTTTTGAGCATATTAAAGGGCAGACCCTGAGGAGTACAGGCAGTATAAGAACTTAAAGGGATTCCTCTCATATGGTTTTTTTCCTGGGCCAATTTTGTTTTGAGTTTTACACCACACTTGATGTTATTTCACCCAGTTGACGCCTCACCAGCCTATTGTTTGTAGGAAACCACCCTGAATATCACTGGAAACATACAAAGAGAGAAATATGCAAACTACAATTGAACAGCTCGACTTTGTTGTGTTGCACCTAGCTCTGAGAGCAAGGGGACAACAGGAAGCTCCCTTCAACTGCCTGCGAAAGGAAGAGGATAAGGATTTTTGTTTTAAAATTTAATTCATCAGAAAGCCAGAAAGAAGGAAATTCTGTCAACAATGAAGCCATTACTAGAAATCACACCAACCGTTATAATGTTAAGTTAAGCCAATTGTGCTGCCCAGTATTTAATATTTAAAAGCTATGATATTTATATGTGACTAATATATCCTTACAACTAAAAGCTGTATAAACATACCTTTTTAGACAATCATAAGCTTCTAATGCCAGTAAAACAGCAATAGCATCTAGATTGTTGTCCAAATACATCTCATTACAAATTGTCTTAGATACAAGGAAATTTCCGTATTGTTTCTCCATCATTGAAGAGTAAAACGACAAATAGTCATCCAAATGCTTCCTCTAAATTCTGCTGGTACATATAAAACCTACACAATTTATGTCATGTCAAACATTACAAGTACATAGGGCTGCTCGTCATGCCTATCCCAAATTGTGATCTCCATATTGTTGATATTAAACATAGTGTGGAATGAAAACAACACAAATGGAGTAACATGTATGTAAGTCATATTTTCATTACTTGATGGGTTTTACAAACAAAATAGAAAACAAATTGCTACACGCCAGTCACAATGCTGAAGATTTGCTCCACAAGGACAATGGGCCAATGGTGTGAATGTGGAAGTGAATTCCACCCATTCTAGTGTAATGTAAACAAAAATAACCAATGTCAGAAATTTTGCAAACAAACAATTAGGTTGCTTGACAAGTTTAAATGTTACATTTTTTTTTAACAGGCTGTTAAGTACATAATTCATATTTACATGTTTATGTATTACATTTTGAGTATATGTGGCAAATGGATTCTGGGAAGATATTTTATCACATGATTTATAAGAATGGACTCTATGAACCTGCCACATGATCTGAAAATCTACATTGACAGCTTAAAAAATGCAACCATAGCAATCCGTTACTAAAAATAGAGGGAAAATGTTGATGTTTCGTTGAACTTGAACCAGGTAATTGTCCTTCACAGGTTTATATGGGAGGGAAAAGATAATCATCATATAGAGAGACAGCCAAGCTGCCCTGTACAAGAACTGGAGAATATCTAATTTGCTCCAAGGCCATTGATGTAACACAGACCAACCCACATTAATCTAATTAATTTAGACGGTTTTTCAAAACTGTCCTATAACTGCTACAAAAAGAGTAAATTTTAAATTGAAACAGATGACAATATGTTGCATCAAAAGAAACTTTCCCGCAGGCTAAATGCTATTTCAGAGTAGTGTTCAATCCCTAGATGATTGTTTCTTGCCAGCCAAAGCAATGCCCAGGTTTGATTTGTAGTTGTGATCTTTTTTTATTTATTTATTGTCTCAAGGGCCAATGAAAACGTAGTGAAAAGAAACGAATTCTCGTTGCTACCTGTATCAGTATAATTTTCAATCTCAAAAGAAGAACTTCTTATGATGTTAGATGACTAGCTTGAGGTTCTTTTTGGCAGAGCTTAAGGTCCGTGAAAACAACTTGTGACAAGTCTTAATGTAATTTACCTCTAAGTAACCAGATTTTCTTCGACTGATTCAATCCCCTAGTGAATTGTGTTAATTCTATTGGCAAGCTTTATTGGGTTACTTGCCACTCACCCATGTCATATTAATGGAATGCCATCATAGTAAATCTCCCAGGGCAATCTTGAGTCATTTCCCAGAAAATCAATACTATTGATACCAGACCAGTGTATGTCAATTTAGACTATGAATAGATAATATGGGGATTTAAATTTCAGAATTGGGTAATCTTGTTATGATCAGCTAGTCCATTAAATATTTAAGAAAATGTAATTGGAGAGCGGTAACACGGGCAAAAATCTGTGACAGTCTTGGAGTTCCCTCCAAAAGAATCAACAAGAGTTCAAAATAAAATGGAAATCACATTCAACTTTATTAATTTTAGATTTGTTAGATTAAAGTTAGATTTGTGCAATACATGTAATAAACAGCCATGCCGATTGTAGTAATGTTTAACAAAATTCTAAATTTGACAACACTCAACATGAATCCTATACTTCCATGTTAAATACAACAGTAAACAGTTACATAGTCACTCAACAAACTATACCATATTACAAACACTGAAACATGTCATGATTCTCATCCATCATTAAATGAAATAAACTGCAAATCAAGTCTTCCTATAACATTTTGATGAAAATAATACTTGTTGTAGACATACAAAAAAACTTAGAAAAGTGAAAAGTTAAAATCAATGCCAATATAATTTTGAAAACCTAATCGTTATGCAGTAATATGTGTTTTCAATATATTAAATAAGCATTGTAGGTCATGGATATAAAATGTACTATAAAACAAAATGTAGTAAAAGTGAACTGTGTGACTGGAGTGGTGCCGATCAATTAACAGACTGGGAATACCATATAGCACTGTTACAGAATAGGAAACAAAGCGAACAATGCAGGCTATAGTATGAATATGAGGCATCAATACATGAAGAGAATTCTAAGGCAAAATACAGGAAGCTTTAATATAAATTTTGAAAACTCTTATACAAGTGCACTTGATAAAATGTAACAAACTGCGGTTACTAAAATGATGAATTACTGAAACAAAAGCATGTTTGTAGGTAATGTATGGAAGCTAAGATTCTACTGTACTTTGTCATCATTCCCTGTGATGGAGCTCAGAGAGACTGTGAATCAGTTAACACTCAGAGCCAAGTCAGCCTACTCTATCAGGACCCTTTAATTCAGTTTGTATAACATTAGCCATGATAACCGTAAAGTTCCTGGTATGGATCCCTGTGGGCACATGCTATTGTTTCTCTCCCTCTACATTGATGAAACATATATGTACATGCAATTATAACACAATATCAAGACAATGGTGACAACTGTCTTGCCTTTTCACTTCCTTCATTGTGATGTACTGAAGCCAGGCTTGGGAGATGATATCCTGGATGTTTATATCCAAGTTACTGGAGTCTTCCATCCGTCAGGTCTCTCTGTGTCTTTCACAGTTTGGTTATCCACACACCTCTGCTATGATCCGGTCTATATGAACAGTCAATCACACGTCCTTAGGGCCCACTTAATGCTCGCAGACACCCAGTATTTGTTTGCAATTAGAGCCTAGAGAAATTCAAACAGTGAGGAAATCACATCAAAGCTCTGTGAATGGCATGAGAGGTCTCTCTCCTCTCTCTGACGATTGAGAAGCAATTCTCTAGATTGGCCTGAGGTCAAATATCCAACCTAGACCAATAACACTCACTGTGAGAGAAAGTCTCCAACTCAACTATAATCAGGCTCTTCAAATATGGAGAAAGAGGGAAAACTCAAACAGTGAAATGAATTATATTCCAACTAATTCCATATAAAAGAAAGCAAACAAGACTACCCACAAATCATAACAAGCCTTCCGTGACTAATTAAATAGCAGTGGTTGCAATTTCAAAAAATTCATTATCGTTGATTTGACCCAAAATAATCACTGATGATAATTTTGATAAACAACATGTTCAATATTTCAATTTCAACGTTTCACATGTTCACAAGAGCAGAATTAAATTCTTATTTATAGCTGGGTGCTTTCTCTCAAAACAGTTCCATGAATGTCAATACAGCAATTAAGTCCTCCAGCTCTGTTTTGTGTGGATTTTATAAAAAAAAAGTCAAGTATCCTAATGGGAAATGCAGTAAGAGAATAGCTTGTCTGTGTGATTGGGGTTAAGTGTTGTTCTCAAGGGTACATCACTTACATGAAGATGGATCGTCTTCATCGTACTCTGCCTTACTTAAATACGGTGTAAAAGATGAAAAGAAACCTCGTAAAAACTAGCCCAGTGCTGCTAGATTATAGCATTTTGACTCGACCGTTGAAACATTTCTTAACATCCCTTACAAATGACCATTCTTGACACCTGGAACTGAAGACACCTGGAACACCTGGAACTGATATCTCTTCTACATGTACACTACAGATAAAATGTTCAATCTGTAGAATCATGTCATGTACAATACATGTATCTAACCTTGACAAAATACACAATTTCCATAGAGCATTCTTGCAGAAAAATAGTACAACATTGTAACATGCTATAAGGAAATATTTTTTCCAACCAATCTGAACTTTGAAGACACATGGCAATGCCATAATACACGTATCTCTGTAGACATCCAAAACTGTGAAATCGCTCTACCTGCTAACATAAAGTATTTTAATTCTAAATGAACCATGAGAACAGTATTACGTCAGACTTGAGACATTGTATACCTTAAAAACTGTCACCTGGAAATGATATATCTGTTAAGGATGTAAGACTTCCAATGCGAGGAATCTGCTTCCTCTCACAGATAACCTCGTCAATCACGGGCAGCTGAAACACACTGTGAGCTGACATTAATGTATAATTGCCTGGGAGAAACCTTAGAAACTGAGCAATTCAACACAACCTGGTACCATTCAAATTACCTTTGCTGTCATCTTTCACACAATGGTTACTGTCGCTTTATGGTTATTCAGGATAACAATGTGGAAAGCAAGGAAATCAATTTCCTGCTTCAAACCATAACATGGTAACTTGAATAAGTGCACTTATATTTCTTGGGCATAATCATTTGTTTCATGGCATGGTGTACCAGGAATGATAGAATAAAGAATGTCAGTTACTTAAGGACGAACAAGGTATGTATATATATAGTGGTCTGCCTGGTGCTCTTTTACACTAAGGACATACCAACAAAAGCAATTTCCAGTTTTCACACATTAAATACTTACTGCAAATCTATTTCTTGTAGAGAAATACAGTATACATATTTTACATCCTTTATAATACCCGTATAAACAAAAAATCTGAAATTGTATCCAAGTTTACCTTGTTTGCCTGTTCATCACAAATCGATGATTATCATGATTATCATGCTGCATTCACTGCCATCGAAGAGTCAAAGAAGCCTTTAAGTATTGATTTGCCATTCTAATAATGAATTATATTTTACGTAGATAGAGAACATCTTTCCAAACAATGCCAAATAAAATCTCCATCTATTACCTTTGTAAAAACAAGGGCTATCACTTCATGACATTTTGTAACACAATAGCAATGCTCTTCTCACATCAATTTTACAAGTTCTCAACAATGAACCCCTTTGATGATCTATCAAATCCCACATAAGACAGCCATGTACTCTGCCGCTGGTTACATACGCATACATGTATAATGATATATTTTGGCAATGGTTTTAGTTCTCCCTGAATTTCATCTGATCCAGACTGGCTGTTATCGGATACACAGTCTATTAACTCGATTGCTGTTATCCATGTCAGAATAGATTGGTTCCGCCACCAAACATACAAGGTCTGGCCCAGATTGGCTGCTAGCATTATGGCGAAGTGCTCTTCCAGAAAACCTATATCAGACCAATGAGACCATCTCCAAGAGAGAAATCAGCCATGAAATAAAGGCCGGCTATAGCCATATTAACAACTCATTGACAACAGGGCACATGTTAATTTTACAGACAATGCTGCGAAGGCATTTATATATATAGTGTATCTACATAGAAATGGTTTATTTCATATGTTGCCGTCTACAGTTTTTAACTTCCTGTCAAAGAAAAAAAAAACCCACTGAAGTTAAATTAACGTTTAACACCTATAAACATAAAGAAATCCTGGATTTCTTTCTTCATTTTTTAAATATTTTTTAAATATAGATAAAGAAAGAATTGCATATCACCTGGATTAAACATGCCAAATTCCTTATCACATTCTAAACAACAAAAAATGTTTACTGAGAAATCCTGTTCCTTCCTGACAGAAATATGTGTCCCCCCAGGCACGGTCATTTAAATAATTTCCAAAATAGTAATTTTATGGGCCGTGATTTAGGTGATCTATGAATTCATCAGAACTTGGATTTGGTCCCAAGCCAGTAAGACTACATATACATGTATAGTATAGAACAAGTCAAAACATGAAAATGTTTTGTATCAAACTAAATCAGGGATGAATTATCAATTCAAATCGTCTAGATGTTCTAAACTAGATGTTCAGGTTACATGTACCCATCATTTGATACCAAAGCCAAAAATGTGAATTGTTTTACTTTGTTCCAAAAATAATATTCCTCCAGTGTAAAGTGAAAAAATAAAATGGGTAATTAAGCCAACATGGAAGATTAGATTACATGATAGAGCTACGGGCAATAAGTTGGTTTGTATTAAGTAATATAGCTCATCAGTAATTAGTAGGTACATAAATATATCAGCCTAATAATCTGAATGCCTATACATGTATACAACAAACATTGTAACCTGTCAATATTTTTAAAAGTTTCAGCTTCAGAATTTAATATAGCTGAAGACCATCTCGTATGATTAAACGGCTAATATTAAAGAAACAATTTTATGTATAAATTTCAAAGCAAATCAGTGTGACACTGGGATGGAAATCATATGAAATTTAAATTGAATGGGAAACAACAGACTATCAAAATTAACTTGAAACATGTACAAATGTAGATCCCATTTTAATGATTTGTCCTTATTTTTGTTTGTATCTGCAAGCTCCAGGTTATCCTTTACTTGTTGGGTAAAGATTTCCAATATTTCTTACATGTACAGTACTGGTATGTTTATGTTCGGCTGCACTAAATAAATCTTTTACACAAGACAGGATTTTCCTACAATAAAGATCCCAGTTAAATCTTTAAATTTGACATTGAGACCAAATAATGTACGTGCTTTATACACGTCAATGCAAAGGGTGTGTACATGTACATAGCCTCAGGTTGAAGTTTGAGCTAAGTCACAATATCTGAAAAAAGGAGATATGCAGAAGCATGAATGTCAATAAGAGTTATCTCCCTGCTTCACAGTCGGGTCTGCTTTATTATGGCAGCAACGAAATTGCAGTTATTTACCTGCCTATCTGTCTATCACATATCAATACTAACACTAACAGGAAACTGAAATGTAGCCTTTTGCATTTAGCAAACCTGTTTCTTTGTGAGAATAACCTGAATGCACTTATAAAAATGTTCATGATGGGCATATAAAATGTGGTTATTTCTATAAATTTAGAAAAACACAAAATTTAACTACAAAGGGTACATGTACGTGTATTTTGTATCGATACCACTATAGAAATTGGTTATTGATAAGAGAAAGTTCCAGAGAAGCTTAATAATATGAGTAGTTACAAAGTATTGTTAAAGCATGTGGCCAATACCATAATTAAGCAGGCCCACTGCTTGACATGTGCTAGGATAAGTATTAGCATGGACCACATGAGAGGACGGGGTAACATTTGTTTGTTTGGCTGACACGAGGAAATGTTTTTTTGTGGTTGTGTCTTGGAGTCTGCTGAAATGTTGTGTCAGTATTGATTTAAAGAAAAAGCACACAGCAAACCGATCCCTGCACTGTAGACAGGACGGTTCGTGGAGAATCAATTCCAAGTGGGGACGTCACATGGAGATTTCTACACATGGTTCATTTATAGTTTTTCAGAAGTATTGGCGTAGCCTCCAAAAGACAAGCTGTTATTTAAGGGATGTAAAACTTAGAGAGGTATTGAAATCTATACACTTATAGAGACATTTTTGCTAATTTTAATTCAGATAAAATCAGTTAAATAAATTATGTGATCTTGCTGTAAAATTATGCTTTTAATTTTTTGTTAATCTTTTGTATTGTTGTGAATTAAAAGACACGTGAGGACAGTATCTGCTGAGCAAAGTCATCTTGTCTATCCTGGCCATAGAGGAAGATTCATTTTCCAACAAAGAGAAGTGCCTTACATTTTATGGTTGTTTTCGAGTGGCAATAAGAGTTGTATATCAAAGCTGTCATAGAATTAAAATATCCTTAAACAAAACATTGCATTAATCACTAATCAGTTAAATCAATTAATCAGTGATCCATAAGGGAACCTGAGTGACTACTGGACGGACTGCATCTCATCAGAGAATTTTATTAGTGTATGCTACATTCAATTTCAACATCCATTGTCCTTGCATTAACGCACCAGTTTTCACATTCATATTCAAGCACATACATGTAGTCAGGGGCTTAGCCAGAAATCAAAAGTATGGTGTCCAAAATGGTCAATTTGCTTAACTTTCTTTTAAAGTAACTGGGTGTCAAATTTTTACAGTTTCCCTATCTCCTGCATGTTAAAGTTTCTTAAAACAGGGTGTCCAAATGAGGCAATTGTTCAATGCAGGGTGTCCATTTGGACGGGTGGACACCCTTCTGCCTAAACCCTTGCATACAGGGACTTCAATTTGACAGACTCAGTACTTAATATACATATTAAAGTGCATCAAAAAATATACAGACAACAATCTGTGAGCAAAGGGGCAATACTCTACTATGTAAAAACTACTATCCCTAAAATACACAATATGAATATAATGTAAAGCAATAGGCGGCTAGATTTAATGAAAAGGCTTTGCATCATAGTTTCTGTTACAACAAACCAAAGGTATGTACGATTTGATTGAATGGTATAAAAATAAATATATGCAACCAATTATTGCAGCTTAAACTTTGACTAATTGCTTTTTATGATTCCCATAATCGGCTTTCAGCCATTTTTATTCCATGTTACAAGAAAGTAGTCATCTGACGGTATGTGCCTTGTTATTGGGTAGATCTCATAAGAGAAATACACCATCGCACTCCTATCGCACTTACCTCACAACAAACAACATCACACCAATGTATTCTTTACTGCTATACTTGGTAATTAAACAGTGGAAAAAATCACATTGGAAAGATGTAGCCTGCTGCCTCTATGGCAGTGTTCACCGATTGCAAGACTTTAAAAAAAATGTAAAACCAGTAAATTATTTAAAAGAGGATAAACAGATTTGTTAGCCAAACACATGGATATTCACTATTGATTCTATTTAAATGTAGATAGACAAGGATAAACATGGTTTTTCTACATGTTTTATAAGATTAATGAGCGCTGCCAAGTTTGACCAAATCTGTACACCTACATGTATGCTGTGTCGAGCCGGTCACAATATACATGTAGTTGATTGGATAACATCATTACACATTGAAAGTTGTACGTGCAGCTGTTTGGCGGTACAATTATTCCAAATACTACATTCAGTGGCTTTAAAGCTCTGTTAGAATACAAAGTAGCAGGAATCTGTTGATAAAAGATAGTCCTTTGTTTATCCATATATAGATTCTCTTTTCATATATGATCCTATTTTGTAAAAATTCTCCAAATTTAACCCACAATTTAAATGGAGAGCATGTAACGTAATGGTAAAAAAATCAAACATTTTTCCCTAATGAAAATTAGGTCTTTTTGACTAAAGAGAGTAATTTTTATATCACACACATTCAAAATATGGAGGTCATCAGATGCTGATGTAAAAAACATTATTATCCGTCAACCAAATTCGTTGAGTTCTGATTGGTCAATTTGCAGGGGGGGTAAAAACCCGTACACCCCGGGAGATTTCGAATGTCACAAGACTTCACGGGTAATATAAAAACAAACATGGC
>JAQQZZ010082022.1:0-14373 GCA_030265115.1 Mopalia vespertina
TCATATGTTTGGAGCAAACTGACCTTAGCAATAGAGTCATATGTTTGGAGCAAACTGACCTTAGCAATAGAGTCATATGTTTGGAGCAAACTGACCTTAGCAATAGAGTCATATGTTTGGAGCAAACTGACCTTAGCAATAGAGTCATATGTTTGGAGCAAACTGACCTTAGCAATAGAGTCATAGGACAACTGAATCAGTGCTATCTACTCTTTCATTTTTACCTAACACCTCAAGGTTAGACTACTCCCATGTGAAATGTACATATTTTTAGAAACATATCTGTATCGAAACAAACCACAATAGAGGTATTTGACCACATTGTGATTGTGTTTTGAAAGTCTGTCCATGTCTGTGTGTTGATATGAGCTTACCTCCTGTCGTAATGGTATCCTCAGAGCCAGAAGGTGTGCTATTCATAGTGCCATACCCACTGGAGCATTGTAGTGATCCACGACTAGCATTGCTGCCATCTGATTGGTCATAAGCTGTGGTCAGAGCAGCTGTACTAGCCTCCAGTTCTCGTATAGCTTCGGCCAGCTCCAGAGAATTCTGTAGTTTCTAGAAAGTAAAGAAATAAATGTATAGAGACTGGTATTCATATTTGGTCATGAGTATAATGTCTGGTACAAGGTTTCACTTTATAGTGGCCAAACATACACAGCTGGTGGTTACTAGTACTGGGGACCAAAACACAACAATACAGATATGTATACGAACAATACGTTAATGTGATGAAACATGTTCATGAGCATTTATTGAAAAGAACTTAACATCAGGAGCTGAATTAAAGGAGGCTCTATCAAGGAATGTCACTTACAGCTGTTCAGTTTCATGCCGACAGAGTATTATATAATTTAGGTGATTGCGGAGAAGATCATTTGATATACATAGAGAAGATATATTGATAGAGGTATAAAGATTCAATCACATTTACATTGGAAAAGTAAAGTCAGATGCGTTAACGAAAAATAGTGGCATGTAACAGCAGCCATTTCTTTAAATAAAAGCATACTCTATTTATCTCAAAAACAACATCGATTCTTATAACATCATAAGGCATTTCAAGTTAGTATGTGATAACTCAACTGTTACACAAGTGTGTGTCCCAATCCAAACTCTTGATTAGTAATTTCAAACAGAAGTAAAATGCACACCATGTTAAATATATTTTCGTTTTCGGGCAACCATGCAGATAGCAGTTAATCAAAGCACCTTACAAACTCCACACAATGTCAACAGTTAGCATAAGCAAAGCATAAAGGAGTGTATATTTTGACTGGAAATTACAGTGCAAGCTCAGTGAGAAGTAAGCAAAAGCAGAAACAAAGCCAATAACCTTATCAATCCATCTATTATAACAGTTATGTCACATTTATCAGAAAATGGCAACACACATTCAATTACTATCAAGATAAATTTCCTTTTTTTTTAGGAATAATCTTAAATACATGTACAGGTTTGTATCACTCATCGAATGAATACAGTAGAATGTATCTAAATATGTAGGAATGGTTCCAAAACTATGCAGCAAAGCATATAACCTACATGTAGAATGGGTCTTTGTTGCATTTAGCAATGATTTCAAAAAATTAACAAAATATCAACAGTTTGTCCCCAAATATATTGCATGTAGAAACGTCTTGTTTCAAATGATTTAGCCCAATGGGTAAAGGAAACCCCCTTATTGGCCACTGGCAACAAACAATCACAAGACATCAGGACAATCACAAGATGCAATACAAAGATATCAAAACAGATTGGCTTCTAGTTGCCGCTTCGAGAACACTATAGCAGGAATCCCCTGGAATATCCCCAGATAAATGGACAACCTCACAACGCCAAAACAATATCAAATCATGCAGTTAATTCATATACATGTATAGCCAGGTACAGGTAATATGGTAACTCTTCCTGGAGTCCCTCCGGCAGTTTAGCTAATTAAATATTGAATAAATGAAGAGTAATCAGGTAACTCTTCCTGGAGCCACTCGGACTATATAGCTTATTAAGTATTGACTCTTGCACCGTAAACGCTGAGACTAGAAAAAGCACCTGTACATATTGTATTTACAAATACATACATAGTTATACATGTAGTATCTGAGAGTGAATAATAAGATATTCAGTGAATAAGTGTCTTAAATTCAATTTTTTTCATTATACACAAAAATATTTTATTCGATTTTGGGGGTTTAATTGGGGGTGCTTGAGGCCATTTCACTATAATGACGGGCTGCCTGCTCAGCGGGTAAAACCACATCCAACACCAGTGGCCACTAAAAAAGATACCCTAAATAGCCTCAAATTTGTCCATATAAAATCACTATTTAAAAGACTTGGAAATTGTGTCTGAGAGACAGAACATGAAATTTCAGCTACATGTAGAAAGCATCAACAGTTGTCAGAAAACATAAATTTATTCAATTACATGCTGTTATATTGTCACAATAAGCAAAACTGTTACGATTTATCATGGATGAAATTTGAGGGTAGTCCAGGAAACTTCTTGTAGTCCGAGAGAACAGGGGCAAAAGGAAACTCTGTGCCAGCTGCCTGGCAAAAATACCATACAGATACCTACATATAAGCTATATGAATGAAACCTTATTCTTATACAGGAAAATACTTTATTGTTTGGATTTTTCATATTTCAGTCACATGACGCCACTCCAGCCTAATAGATGAAGGGAAATGTAGCAACAAAACGACGACAACAAATACATGTAATTTGTGCCTGCTACACAAGAACAGGATTTCAATATGGTGCAAGAAGTTTGTGTTCACCCAGAGAGAACCAGGGCACAAGAAGTCTCCATCAAGGGACCCCATTCTATTTTAAATTGTAGAGAACCAGGGCATAAGAAGTCTCCATCAAGGGACCCCATTCTATTTTAAATTGGAGAGAACCAGGGCACAAGAAGTCTCCATCAAGGGACCCCATTCTATTTTAAATTGGAGAGAACCAGGGCACAAGAAGTCTCCATCAAGTGACCCCATTCTATTTTAAATTGGAGAGAACCAGGGCACAAGAAGTCCCATCAAGGGACCCCATTCTATGTTAAATTGGAGAGAACCAGGGCACAAGAAGTCTCCATCAAGGGACCCCATTCTATTTTAAATTGGAGAGAACCAAGGCACAAGAAGTCTCCATCAAGGGACCCCATTCTATTTTAAATTGGAGTACCAGTTCTATGGTTCTATCCCACATGCATTTATGAAGAAATGTAAGACTTCTTGTCCAGGTAGTTAGTCTCAATTTAATTAACATACGTTTATAATTAAACTGATTGTTGAGGTTTAGACCACCACACAGGTTTCAAGATTTTAGAAAGAGCAAAGAAAGATGTGATGTCCCCAGAGATGCCATGTGCATGCCACCACCCACGACACATATAGAGCAGACGGACAGAAGCATGTTGGAGTGTGGGACAGATTTATGGAAAGCTGAGAAAGGCTTTCTGTTCAAAGTCATGTGATTTCTGCACCTGAGGCCACTTTATCCAAATCGTCATCTTGGTCATAAAAATATCACAAACATATTAAAATAAGTACATAATAATCTGTCAAAATGTTTGTCATGCTAAAATCCATTTGGATAATTTGAAAGAAAGTGGCCCATGAATTAAACAGTTTACCCACATGAGTAAAAGGATACCCCTGTGTTAAATTCCAAGATATGTTTTTAAATTAGAACTGCTTAACTGTAATTGATAATTTAACATTTCCCAAAGACATTTTTGTAACTGCAAAATATTTGTATTTTTTCCTCTTTGTGGGTGTTTTATTATAATATGGACAACTCCAAATCGAGGTGGTTACTTGATAATTGTGACTAGAAAGTAGGAAGTGGCTATTTAGGAAAAGGACTAAGTGTACAGAAATCACAAAAATCTAACAGATTGTCTGTAATACAGAAAGACTGAGAAAGAGAGGAGCAGAGGATTCCTTGCCTGCGGAGGAAGAGTTTTTGTTGAATCTTGTGGTGGCTCTGTTACCAGAACCGGAGATGGTATTGTTTCATAATCACTATGAAGAGCGGCTGTACAGCTCTCTAGACTCCTGATTGCCTCCTGTATGTCCAGGTCACCAGGGGTCTAAACAACACAACCCAAGGGCATACCAATTACATTATTACACATAATTAACCTCGGTTTGTTTGAATTTCTCACACAACTGATTTGGTTTGATTGGAGCTAAAGTTGTAGTACTCAAGGGTTTATTACTTAATATTGCTGATTTGTTTGTTTGTTTGATTGGGGTTTAACGTCGTACACAAGGGTATTTCACTAATATGATGACGTGCCAGCCTAATGGAGGAAGGAAACCATACTCGACACCACTGGCAATAAACAAAGACCAGACGGGACAAATACAGGACAACAACAGGATGCAATACAGACACCACAAACAGATCCGCTTTATGTTCCCCTTTAGCTCTGAGAGCACCAGGGCAACATGAAGCTCCCTCCAACCACCTGCAGCATTGCTGGTAATCGGAGCTATTGCACACCTGTCTGTGCCACAGCGTGACCAATCAGATTAACACAGCTATTACACAACTGACTGTGCCACAGCATGACTAATCAGATTAACACAGCTATTACACAACTGACTGTGCCACAGCATGACTAATCAGATTAACACAGCTATTGCACACCTGACTGTCCCACAGCATGACTAATCAGATTAACACAGCTATTTATTGCACACCTGACTATGCCACAGCGTGACCAATCAGAATAGCACAGCTATTGCACACCCGACTGTGCCACATCGTGACCAATCAGAATAGCACAGCAATTGCAAACCCGACTGCCACAGCGTGACCAATCATATTAGCACAGGTATTGCACACCTGACTATGCCACATCATGACCAATCAGAATAGCACAGCTACATGTATTGCACACCTGACTGTGCCACATCGTGACCAATCAGATTAGCAGTGTTATTGCACACCCAACTGTGCCACAGCGTAACCAATCAGATTAACACAGCTATTGCACACCTGACTATGTCACAGTGTGACCAATCAGATTAACACAGATACTGCACACCTGACTGTGCCACATCGTGACCAATCAGTTTTGGATAGCTATATGTATACTAAACTCATTTACCAGTGTCTTTGTTTGATCAGGCGGTACTCTAGAGTATTTCACTTATATGACAACAGATTGTCCATTACTCAACTCCTGCTCAACATAAATAGGGCATACCGAGAAAAGGATCTTTTATATGAACTGGGCCATCTGATCTATTTATCACTGTGAGTAAGCGGTTTGTTTTTAGTTGGTGCTTTAAAAGAATATATGCTGTTAATAATATATTGCCATTAATCCCGAAGGTTCCGTATGAAAATGGGGCCTAGGTTGCATGAAAACAATGTCATGAAGAACATTCATTTTGTGTATTGTCAGAAGGACAAACACATCAGGGAATAGTGGTGTAACTTCTGTAGCAGCATTCTGTAGACAAAGACACCTTACCTGAGAATAACCCACAATGACACGTTTGTGTTATATCAACTTTTCAATGCCATTTCAAAATGACATATTTGTAATGTTGTCCGCTCCCCCCATCCCCTTTCCTTCGATTTCGGTGCAAAAGTAGTACTTAAAAGTGACATATTGAAAACATAAAAAACAACTGAGTCTATACTGCTGATAATAAATGATTCTAGTATGACTGCCCAGCTGCCGAAAGGGTGCTTAGTAAATAAACAATAGCAGATTAAACCAGTGTAGTAGATTCTACCACAAATAACAGACTTAACTACTTCTATCAGATTAAATCTCTGATAGCAGATTAACCACTTATAACAGATTAACCAGATTGAACCATGGACAGCAGTTTAATCCCTTCATAGCTTTAACCATTGCTAACATATCCCAATTCAGGATTAAATTTAATAGCACTTTCAGCAACTGGGCACGATAAAAAAAACATGTTAACATATAATAAAATATCCATAAACACAACACTCTGACAACATAGGAGATACTTTGAGCACAAAGAAAGCATGTCTGTATTAGTGAAAACTACAATCAATTTGCAAATACAGTCTAAACAAAAGTCAAAACATGAATTTTGGGGGCACATTTTTTTTTTTTTTTTGCAAGTCAAATTCTTAAATTCAAGATTTAAACAAAATCTGAAAATAATTTGCAACTGAAAACAGAACACATTTATATGTCAAAGCCTAAATTACAATAAAAGATCTGACTAGAATTAAAGATACACTACTTAAAGAACTTAATAAAAATAAACTACTGATACAAAATATATATTTATTACAACTCAGACAAAAAACTTATATATGCTGCTTTATTGTCGGAGGGAGAAATTGCTGCCTACGGTGTAGAAGTGCCATTTGAGTGGGATGCTAACCCTATACTAATGGCCGAGTGATCAATCTCTGACCCATTCTCACTAGCTACCAGAAGTTACTTCCCTTTTATGCCAGATTTAGAATGGCTTCCCAAACATACAATTGTCTTTGAAACTGTTCATAATACTCCAAGTCACATTAATGCTCCAATTGTAACTAAATCCTGGGCTAAGTCAACATTTATTGTGTACATGTAGGATTCAAAGTTTAATATGAGTTTTTAAGAGTACAGCCGACCCTGTACATACATGTATATTTTGAACAGTTTTTGAAGGTATCTGAAAAGACCTATGAATGTTGATTTCAAGTTTTTAACTTATAAATATGCTTCACAGGTACTAGTTAACACCACTAGATAAAACATACAACTAATGGTTCACTATTTAGCTATCTTTGTGTTCTGGTTTGTTTTGCATACACATTAAGATCATAAGGGCTCCGTCTAATGTGCAATAAAGTTGTCATTTAGCCAAGGTAATGTTTTTTTTTTACTGGCAATCAGTAATGACTGGTGATAAACCAGGGAATTGTTTTCAGGCATAATAATGCATGTAAAGACTTGAAATTCACATGGGTCAGAGACAAGTAAAAATAATTTCAGACCTGTGGTTTACACCGGCTTCTACTCAATAAGATAAATAGGGGTTAATCAGATAGGACACACTTGCAATAAAATGATATTATTGTGGACCACTAAAGTGTATTGTTGGCTAGTTACTGACACAATCTAGTGCTTCGTTAGGCCAGTGAAATATTTTGTGAAATTGTAACCATGGTTTTAGGATATAATATAATTGTCATAGGCAAACTTTTACCTGTTATTAGAGGCCAACTACACACAAATGTATGACGTTTGCCAAGTTAGATTGGGTGTTGTGTTTGGGACTGGGTCAAAACCGCATACCAGGGGAGATAACTAACTCATAACCAAAGGGAGATAATTCAAGATTACCTGAAGATATTCAGCCTATAGAATAACAGTCAAGGAGAAATGGGGTTAATATCAGGTATTAATATTGAGTAGAAACGGTTGTAAGAGAATGGCTACTATATACATAAAATCAAAAGTGGATGAATTGTGTCAATTATGTAGTGGCTTCTCCAATATTAACTAAAAGATTTAAGATTTTATCTCCTAGTGTATGTGTACAAATACGATCCATTTGGATGATTAAATGTATTATGTGTTTGGTCTGAAAAGTGTCAGAAAATAACAAAGTCTTGTTAAATATGAACTAAAGCATAAAACTGAAACTAAATGAAATACAAGATTTTGCTAATTCTATGATATGTTATCTAATCTAATATATTCTAGATATTATTTTAATTTTAGTTTTCAGATCAGCTGTTTTATAAACATGCTTACAATTCTGCAAGACAAATTTCACCCTAAATTTGATTGATTTCATTTAGATATTTTAGCTGAATTGATTTAACACAAATCTAGTGTACATGATGTAGTGCTTTTGTGAACATAAAACTAATATCTATTCTAAATGAGAATTGAAATACAGGAGCAAAATTGTCCAAAAATTTAAATGTAGAGTTTACCTGTGTGGGTTGTCCTGACTGTGGCGTGGTTAGGTCCTGTGGGGTAACAGGTGTCTGCTGTCCCTCACTTTCTCCACCTTCATCTTTCCCTCCCTGATGTCTTTTCTCCGCCTCCATAGTGACCAGTTCATTCATATTCACGTACACCGGCAGCTCATCTGATGTTAAAATTGTTGGATTGATTGGTCTATTATAACAATAAACTTTATACAGGGGTTCAATGAAAGTATGCATAAATTCATAAAAATAACTAACACTTATCAGGGCCTCGACTAAAGATTCTCATGCATATTTCAAAACTTATTTGGTTTGATTAGGGTTTTATGCCAACTTAATTTACATGTTGGAAACCACCCTAGATGTCACTGGAAACAAACAATGGCAGGACAGGGCACAGAACACAAGACCCAGTACAAAGTATCACAATCGGTTTAACACTTAGCTCTGAGCATACCATAGCCATAGGAAATGCATTGTACACTACTACTGCTTGTCTTACAGGCCAGCAATTTAGACCAATGCCACACAATAGTGTTAGCCTGAGGGGTGTCTCAGTGTCTTTGAGACATCCAAGAAGCCTTTTGAGACACCCAGTTTCAATCAAATTTAACATGGGAAAGATAGGGGAACAGTAAAATGAGACACCCTGTTTCTGTAAAAATGGTGATTTGAGAGACCCTCTTCTTGATTTCTGGCTAATACTATGATAATGTGCCACACTATTAAAAACATAAACATGAAACAATAAGCGTTTTGTTCTCTTAAAAGATAAATTATCCTCCACAGCTACTAGACTCACTAAATACCCAACCAAGAATCTACAGATTTAATGCAGAACCCATTATATAGGAGTAAAGTTATGGTTATAAAAAGTTTTCAAAAGACACCCTGTTGTTCCACACCATTGGTCTAGCCAATATATCAACAGATTTAAACAAGGGGCTCATAGAACATCATTAGCGGTCTGAGCTGGGCATTCTGTAAAAAGCAGCAGTTATTGGTTTGCTGGATGATTGAAGGCAGACAGATGTTTACTGTCACTGACATGAGAGTGGCGTTCTGTAACACTGAAAAGCGACGAGAAAATGTGAAAGTGTTTGCTACATTGAGACCATGATTTTCTCTCCAGTTCTATAAACCCTACAGAAATCAAAACAGGCAAACAAAGTTTACATTCTCTACAAAACAAAATACATCACAACAGCAAGGACATACTGCCTTTAGCCAAGGGGTGTAGTTAAATAAAATAAATATAAAAAAAGGAATTACAAATCTTAAATTAAGAAAAAAAATACGGTATATGAAAACAAAATCTTGCCAAAATCTTCAAATTTAAAAAGAAACAAAATTCATACAAAACAGTGAACTCGAGCCCCAAAACAACACCTCAACAAATAACCTTAACTTGTGTACCAGTGAGCTCAACAAAAAAGTTTAACTTGAAAGGTATGCCTAGGATATGAACAGCATTTGCTAAACATAAAAGCTTAACCAGACACCGCCAAAATTGTTTATGTTCAATGTTGTTGTTGTCAAATTGTAAGTCCTCCAAAAGTAGGTGTTATGTGCAATTCTTGAATACAATCTTCCTATATGGACCTTCCACAGTTCAAATTAAATGAAAACAAAAGATAAGTACATGTATATGTAAGAATCCCGGTGGAGGCAAGCAAATTTTTCTCTCTTCATTTATTCAAAATATATATAAGTAAAATTGGCCTAACCTGGTTCCAGTGTTGGCACAACAGGTGGGGGAACTGCTTTAGGTTTTGGTCCAAGTCCTGGTAGAGAGGCTTGTATTTTATTGATGGTTGCTGGTCGGGCGTAGTGTGAAGCACTCTGGGGTCGGGCTGTAGACGATGGGAAAATCCTCATGTGAGCTTGACCGTCTTTCTCGGGTATTTCTGGCACAGGAGGCTCAAACAATGCCGCTGAGAGAGCAGGGCGAGCATGTGATCTCTCGTAAGCTGTGGATATTGTGTGTGGCCGAGCTCCCTCTTGTACAGAGCCCCCTTTAGGTTGTTCTGGCCAGTTATTCCAGGTGGAGCTAGCCGAGGGGGTACTTGCCTGTTCTGACGGTGTTGAAGGGGTCGAATCAGTTGGAGTGCTCTCCCCTGTACTGCTTACTTCAACATTATTACTCTAAAATGAAACCCAATCTCAACAGTGTTACAGAGTGATATTAAAGTATATAAAAACTCACTTTCAACCGCTCCTCCCAAATATTTGCTTTACTGAGCCTTTCTGTCCACATAGAACATTTAGTTTTTACATCAAACCTATGTTTTACACATCAATCTTTTAGAACAACCCAAAAGCAATAAAGTTACACCTCTGCCATAAAAATAAAGCAATGTTCTTAAAGCTGACAAATGATAGAAGAAAATGTAAATCAATAGAAAAATCACATTGAATGTAAATTAACTACAAGCAGCACTAAATTCATTAAAGTTTAGCCAAAAAGGGGCCAAGTTAGCATTTTGTTGACAAAAACCAAAAGCACAGTTAGCCAAAACCGGAAGCACAAGCAAATAATAGCCATGATAAATATATCGGTATGATTGTAAAACAAAAATGTAAGCATCTATGTTTAAATTCTATTGGCAAATGAATGTTGCAATTGAATATGAATTGTTTTCATGACAAATCAGCTGAAAATGGACATTAAAACACAAATCACGGATTGAGAATTAACAAGTTCTAAGTTCTCTTTTTGTTACATAGAGAAAACAGCCTTGGACAGATCCTGAAAATAATCTTGCCTGATCATATTGCCTATCACTGATTGTGTGGCTTTTACTGGAATCGTATTTCTTGACATGAAAATGGATGGTTGAATTGAAGTTCTTTGTTTGATTAGGGCTTAACATTTCACTTAAGTTAATTTCACTTACATGACAACATGTCAGCCAGATGGGTGAAGGAAACTACCCTCAAAACAACTGACAAGGCAACAAACAAGGACTCCATACAAAGACATCACAAACAGATCAGCTACTTGTTGCCACTAAGCTCTCGTTAGAACCAGGGCGACAGGAAGCTCCTTTCCAACCGGCCACAGTTGTATGGAATGTTGTTGAAACCATATCCAAAATTTGGGTAACTAACCTGATAGCTCTCAGCACATCACATGTGTTTTAATGTCAAATGGGGATTGTCAAACTAACACAAAACTGTTCGGAAGCTATAGTTCTAACTTCATTATAAAGATAGATCTACATGTACAAGGGTGGGTAGTTAGGGCTTGACAATGGAAACAGCATACATGGACATGTGTGGACATGTGTTACAATGGAGCAAACTATTTAATGGTTTCATGCAGGAAGATAGGGGATACAAGTCTGTTAAACACATACAATACATAAAACATCAGTGTAATAGATTGCAGTTTATTGACAATTTATTTCAAATATGTTCTAAGCTAAATGAGTGCAGCATGACCTCCATAGGGTGTTCTTTCGTGGTAAGTCGGACAAACATATACCATGTTTGCTCTAGGAGACCTGCTACTTTGGCTTATTCGCTAAAAACTACGTAGGTGTTGGCCTCATTCAGCTTGCTGTAAAGTTATTGATATTAGAATCATGTAACTTGATAATACATCCAGCTCTCTCTTCTAAGGCAATGATAAAACAATGATCTGGCTTTCAACCTATGGCTTCATAGGACTTAGGCTTGGTTTCTTATGCACCTTGATGGTGGCCATCTTTGTTCTTGACCAGAGCTCAGGTTATGTTATGTGTAGGGTATATGGATGGCATGCAACCTTCATTATGGATTTTGTATTGGACTGTTTAAGCCACTTGGTGTCCGGACCGGGTCAAAGAAACTTCAGTTGTTATGTCATAAAGACAGATAACAAAGTGCTCTACATTTCATTAGAGCACTTTCATGGCTGTATATACTTTACGATCTGACTTTATAAATTTGTATACTCAGTAAAACTTCCAAAACAAATACAAAAAAGAAAAGGTTTTAGGTTTGATTTCTGCTTGTTTTTTTTGGTAGAAAATCAGTGGAGTATTGTTTTTTAATAATCTCAGTATGGTTTAACATAAAATATTAAAAACAACAGAATCTAGATGTCATTCAAATTTGTGAATTTGGGTACAGGTAGTATATTTACATACAAAATACGATGGGAATCATTATGATTGCCTATCAGCTTATATCTAATCAATATAAAAAAACAAGTAGCTTTTATTCAATAGATGTTAAGCATGCTAATTTACTTTATTGTACTTAACTCACAAGGTAACATAACAGTTTAGTATTGTTGATGAGCTGAACAGAAACGGGTTTAAAAGTTGCATGGGAGATTCAATTCCTATATTAATTGTACCTTTAATATGAGTTGCATCACAAGCCATGTTGCATCAAAAAGATAGATATGAGATAATAGCAATTAAAAAAGGTTTGTTTTTATTGAATTTAGGAGCAGGACCGTGACCATGGTCTTTATAGCTAGATACCCATACACCTGTCATTATCAACAGGCAGATTTCTAAAAATGGTTAAAATGGCAGGTAGAAATTCTTAATTTTAACATGGGAAAGATAGGAAAATGGAAAATTTTGACAGGTGAAAATTCCTTAAAATTAGGGTTTCATGACAGGCAGATTTCCATACTAGCTAAGACACTGACCATGACACATTTAAAGTGTTATTGAATGGACAACAAAAGCCACAGAGAACACCAGACATACAGAGATACATACAAGCTGACAGGATGAGACAGATACTGACTACAGAAGACACAAAGAACACCAGAGATACAGAGATACACACAAGCTGACAGGATGAGACAGATACTGACTACAGAGAACACCAGAGATACAGTCAAGCTGACAGGATGAGACAGATACTGACTACAGAGAACACCAGAGATACAGAGATACAGTCAAGCTGACAGGATGAGACAGATTCTGACTACAGAAAACGATGACATGGGGCAATGGTGAAGTGAGAACAACTTCTAGGTGAATACAGGTGTTAATTAAAGGTAATGAATCTTAAAACAAAGCCCATACAATCATATCTTTAAAGGCTCCAGATTATAATATATCACATAAAAAATATTGACTGAAAGGTTGTGAACTGATTTCAGATTAATTTGCTGTTCTCAAGGAACATATTTCATTCAGAACATATTTATGTACGAACTGCCGAAGGATCAGTTCATGCTTGTCTTATATTTATAAATATTTAAGTGTTGAGAACTTATTTACAGAAAGTGTTAAACCACAAGTTCAGATTACGAGCCGAATGAGAAAAATAGTAAAAACCTGCATTATACTTTTGGTGAAAACAAATACAGCTCACACACATTTGACATGTTTACACCGTGGACAAAACAAATCTGATACACTTTAAGAGGATACATGAAATGAGGTTGTTTTAAGATTGTTATCTATTGGCCTGATTCACCTGAATCACTGTGTGAATTACCTGCTGATGAAGGAGATGCACAGAAGGTCGGTGGAATATTGTATCCTGGGAAGTGAAGCCAGAGTCCTGCGAGGAGACACTGGTCAAACGAACAGCCCCTACAGGGATTGGCTGATAGCCGGGAGAAGAAAAACAAATGAAGAGAGCGTGCTGAGCAGGGGGAGATACCTGTATGAAGGATTTGCACTAAGGAAGCGACCCAATAAAAGAGTCCTAATGATTTGATGATCTAACAAAACCAAAGGGAATCAACAAGATTTATCCCATACCCATTTTACCACAAGAAAATAGCTATTAACATACATAGGATTAAAGGATTTAATGAAAAGAAGTTATTCGAAACTGTTGTGCTATTGTTGCGTTAATCCTTTTTCTACATATATGTACAGTTCCTGTGTGGAGATGGTCACATCAAATTACATTTTACTTTGTTCTTGATCTCATTTGAGTATAAACTATCTGAAGCACATGTTTAATCCCATTTGTTTTTGTTTTGACACAACTCTTAAATGATTCTGATTAAAAGCCATTGCTGGGTACTGAAATGAATGAAGTCTCACAAAGCAAAGGCATAATGGTTCTAACTGACTTTTATCAAAGTCTGCTCAAAGGCACAGTTACCATGCTAATCGATGCAGTTATAGCCAAAAATATCCCCAACAGACTACCATGCCAACACCCAGGAACAATGGAAACACAGTTCTTTAAAACACAGATTTCAAATTAAGTAGAACCAAAGAAAACTGGGATGTAAAAAATAATAATTTCATGCCAAATTATAAATCAAGAATATGTTCAATTATAATAAAACTCCTAACTTCAGACCCTTTTGTCCAATAAACTGGCAAAAATAAATTAAAAGTTCTCGGACATACATGTATTGAGTGATTTCATTTGACATTGAATGAGCTTGTGCCTATGTTTAATACAATGCTAAGACAATATATATAATTATGGTTTGCATGTTTTTTTAATAACAT
>JAQQZZ010082043.1:0-19163 GCA_030265115.1 Mopalia vespertina
AATCAACAGTTCTTCAATTTTCGAAATCAGGTGTGTGAACTTCATGAGTCAAACATCATGCAGAATGTGAGTCATGTGACATAACATTTCATGACAAAAGCTTGGCTAAATGTTTATTGACGGTTAGGTTTATAACTTTTCAAACATCTTGTGTTTTGTCCCATTTTCTGTGATGCACAGTTACTTTTTTCCATTAGTATATGAATAAGCGCAAAAATGTATACGATTAGGAGCACATTATATGATTAGGCGCAAATATCCAACGATTTGGCGATATTATAAGATTAGGCGCAACATTTATACGATTAGGCGCTAGAGGTTATAGAAGAAAAAGCGCAAAAAAATATATGATTAGGCGCAAAAGTTTTTACGATTTGGCGTTATTATAAGATTAGGCGCAAAATTTATACGATTAGGCGCAAATGAAAATAAGGCGCAAATATACGATTAGGCGCTCCACAAGAGGGTAATACAATTGGGCTAACGTTTGTTGTTAAACAGACACATGCATGTCTGGTTAGTAGAAACACTGTAGAGATTCATATAAATAGGCTTAGGCCTATATAACAGATTGTTGGATTGTTTGGGGTTTAACGGCGAACGTATTTCACTTATATGACAAAGAATTGGCCACTTCACACTTTTCATTGCTTAATTGCGATTGAAAACCGGGATGAAACCTCGTAAAAACCTCTTGCGCGATTGCCGGAGCCACATCCTGTGACTCACTCATATAGGCCTACCCGATGGTCGACAGACGGTCTTGATCCTGTGAACGGTACATCGACGTAGGATTAGTAAGCTCAGTCGATAACCACTAAGCCACGATCGCGGGCCCCTATACAATGGAAACAAACCTTTGAAATGTGCAGCAATATATATGGAGATCATTTTCTGCGGGACAAAAGTTTGAAGACAGTAAGACATCAACATCAAAACAATCTTTTTTCGAGCAAGCCCCATTCATCATAACGTTCAAGTCGTTGTGATTAAGAACAGTTTTACCAGAAGTCTATCAAGCAGAAGTATGAAATCAGCCATTACCCAGTCTCAACGGCACTGTGACTAGGCCAGCGCTGATTGTTGAAAAAGCGACAGCGAGATACAGAGATACCTCGAAGAACATGAATTGGATGTGGAACCATGGGTAGGCCGTATATCAAGCTAAAGCTATTTCTGCCGCTTTTCAAAGGTTATATTTTACCCATAAGGCGTCAGTGGATTCCGACATTCAAACTGCGTGAAACTAACGAAACCCCCCATTTCTTACGCAAAGAGTTATATATGACACTATAAAAGTCACAATGCCGTTGAGACTGGGTATTGGCTGGTTTCACACTTCTGTTTGATAGACTTCTGGTTTTACCAGACTTCCGGTTTTACCAGAAATCTATCAAACAGAAGTATCAAATCAGCCATTACCCAATCTCAATGGCATTGTGACTAGGCCAGCGCTCATTGTTGAAAAAGCGGTAGCGAGAAACAGAGAAACTTCGGAGAACATGAATTAGATGTGAAATTATGGGCAAGTCATGCTAAACTATTTCTACCATTCACGTAGAACTAGATACAAGCACACAGCTCAATCTGGTTTCACTTCCGCTAGGGGCAAGACGACAATGTTGAGCATGACGTTTATAACAAGGCGATAGATTTTTTTGTTGATAAGTTTAGTAGTTGGCTCTTTGGAACTACAAATTAAACTGTTTTTCGTAAACATCGATAAAACACTGCGTATTATTCCATCAAATGTCAAAATATTTTATAATCATCTAAAGGTTAGTTCAAATTATATATGGGAAGTCTTTATTTACCGTTCTTTTTTAAATAGTTTAAAAGAAAATATATTTTAATTTAAAATTGTAAATTAGCGACTAAATTACTACTGAAGTTTGTTTATAACAGTTTTATGCTTCGTTAAAAGGAACATGTTTTCTTATTTTAAATTTAATAATAATTAAGTTAAATTTAAAACATGTTTCAGTGAGAAAACATTGGATGGTGACAATTATAAGGACGGCACTGTTTATTGCTAGAGGGATAAGTAAATGTGTTTTTTAACATATCTTTAGGAAAATTTGGTGAATTAGATTTACTTTGAAATTGGTATTCGGTTATAATTTTAGAATAATAAGTTATTTTATTCGTTTACGCGAATAATAAAAGTTAGGATAATTTATATTTCTATTGTTATTTCTTTTCTTTTTTTTCAAGTTTTTAGTGTTATTATTTGATCGAATTTGAAGATAAACAAGCACAAAAGTGAGCAAAGATCACTAGTGTGATACCCTCGCATTGAGACTGTAAGTTTTTAAAATATACACATAATAAACTCGACTGCCGGCCCATGTATTGTATTATACGAAAATATAAGGTCGAGGTGTGTACAAAAGGGCCAAAAGACATGGAAATTTAGATAACATTAAATTGTGTAACTGAAAGCATTGATGAAGACAGAATGAAATAAATTGTAAGAAATATATGTATTGAAATGAATGAATGAATGAATGAATGAATGCATGAATGCATGAAAAAACGAACGAATTCATCTTAATAGCAAAGTAAATTTCTCATCTGTTTTATGATATATAATTATGAGACACTACTATATAACAGTTTACTAAAGTCTTTCTATTAATCAAAACTGTAACATTACAAAAACGGAATTACGTTTCCAAAAACGGATCATGGGTACTGCGGCACTGCTATATAACCCTATATCAAAGAATAGGTAAGGAACTTTGCTTGGCTCTATAAGACCGTCTTTTTGAACGACCACTAACAGCTTGCGTCTTTATGTACACAAGCCTAAGCTACTCGACAGCTTTTCAATGTCTTGCTGGACCCCTTGGTTGATTTTGAGGAAAACAATTTCCCTAAGCCCAAAAATCATACAGAATATATGTCGGAACATTATGAATGTATATATTTTTTAAAAAGCTTGGATACTCAGGATTACAAACATGTAACTGTGGTGCAATTTTCGCGTTATATCTCTCAGAATGCTTAACTTAATTATTATTAAATTTAAAATAAGAAAACATGTATTTGTTCTGTCTTGTCTTTGTTTGTTGCCAGTGGTGTCAAGGGTGGTTTTCTTCACCCATTGGGCTGGCACGTCGTCATATAAGTGAAATACCCTTGAGTACAACGTAAAACCCCAATCAATCAAACGAACACACAATCCTTTTTGCCCTGGTTCTCTCAGAACCAAGGGTCAACGAGATACTGATCTGTTGTCTCTTTTCCAATTTGTGATTGTACTGTCGTGTCTGTGTTTGTGGCCAGTGGCATTGAGCGTGGTGTTCTTCACCCATATATGTGGCATGCAGGCATATGAGTGAAATCACCTTAGGTAATCAAACAAACAAACTGGTCTTTTTAATGAGGTTAGACCTATAACGTTTGGACATTCTAAAACATCATAATTACTAGATGTAATTTTATTTGTACATTTGCTGCAATTTCATGAGGTTTCTTGATGCCCTTCCACTGTATTTAATCAAGTCTGAGTTAAACCTTAGAAAACAAATGATACATTCTTTGATTTATAAAATAAAGTATTTCTATTTCTTTGTGAGATGTTTTGTTGATTTTTGTTTTGTCTTTCTAGGATGTAGATGATATGCTGACATTTGTGGGCCATGCTAATGGAGAGGTTAGTTGATCCTATTGTTTTTTATGTATCCCTTTATATTATTTTAAAAGTTATTGTATCTTCAGAGCATAGTCATGCTGTTATGACTTAGCATTTGAGGAACATAAAAACACTTCTCACTTTATATCTTATACAACTAATCTGGGGGCGGTGGTTGTAGGGAGCTTTCTGTAGCCCTGGTGCTCCCAGAGGGAAGAGCAACAGGAAGCTAATGTGTTTGTGATGTCCTTGTATTGTGTCCTGCTTTTGTCCTGTGTTGTCCTTATTTGTTGCCAGTGGTGTCGGGGGTGGTTTCCTCCACTTGTTGGGCTGACATGTTGTCATACGAGTGCTGCGTTTAACCCAAGGATAGATTCACGTCGCTTTTGACAACCGAATACTGGTTGTCAAAAACGTAGAAAAACTCCACATAACCCCAGGCATGAAAAATTGAAATTGCTTATGTTTCATGGGGGAAAACCTCAAAAGAGTGCTGTTTTCAGTTTATCTGTAAAATCTCTGGGGGAAAACCTCAAAAGAGTGCTGCTTTCAGTTTATCAGTAAAATCTTTGCCACGCGTGATTCCGTTTTGTCATAAAAGGAAACTTCTGGCATTTGCGGGATTGTTATGACCAATAAGGATACAGCATGATGTGGCTGATAGAGGTAGAACTCTAGTTAAATTGAGTAGTGGTTATACAGGTGGTCAGTCAAAATCTTACAAAATTCATAGTTTGACACGGTTGCAAGGCTCATTGTTAAACTTTTTCATTGTTCTGTGATACACTGTCAGTGGGAGTCATTTTTATAACCATTCATGTTGCTTATAATTAATTTTAATCTTCAATGTACTTCTGCAAATGATATGTGAAAACCGTTGTTGCTGTTGCAGGGACACAACTTACATATATCTGCATGAGCGTATCTCATTTCAGGTGACCAGCGTTTACAAGCTTCTTTTTTTTATGCTTAAAAATAATTTGTCTGATTATTAATCACAATTTTTGAAAGAGTAGGTGAAAATAATTTTTTTTGTAGTGATTCAAATGCATATAAATTAAAAATAGCCAGCCTGTAACATAATCTTACAGTTCAGATCTGCATTTCGAGTTAATTCTTACATTAAACTTTTTTGGTTGTCAAAAAGTATTAAAACTCAATCAACATGCCAGCCATGGGGGGGGTCAAATTGTTCAAAAAGTCAATCCGACCAAGAAAAAACTCAATTCGAAAAAGAAATTGTTTTTGGTTTTCTATCTATCCATGGTTCAACCCCAATCAAACAAACAATATATTAAATTCACCTTCCACAAGGCGTTAAATGTTGTTTCGTCTTTAACTTAAAGCCTACACCACTGTCCAGAAACTGAAACGAACAACTGTAAAAAGTGTGGTGTTTGTCAGTTAATGTCAACATTGATTGAAAACTCACACAATGCCTACATTATCAATTCATTTTAATTTTTACAATTTTTTCGTTTTACATAAAAGAAAAAAGTTTTAACAAAATACTACAATATTTGCTTTAAGAAAAGTATTTTTTTGTTTTCTTAACTTTACCTTTTCAATTTTGCATGCAGGTATCTTTGCTGGACTCCACATACCACATATTGGTACCAATGAAAATACACGGTGCAGGAGTCACGTGTTTAGAAACGGTCAAAGGAGAATACCGCAGAGGAAATGGACTTGTGGGAAGGCTTCTGTCAGCTGGCGCCAATAATAGCATTCGCGTCACCGATCTTATTAAAAAGGGAAAGTCTGTGTCTTTTACCCCAAGGGCTTCAGTGAGTCATTCTCTTTTAAAAGTCGCCCTCTGGCTAAGTTGAAGTATATTTATGCTGTCAGCTATGGAGGAACATTAATTTTCCAACAGATCATTTGTATATATAAACTCTTTACATTATAGTTGTGTTGTTAACTCTTTGGGCATGCACCGCCGTCATATAAGTGAAATGTTCTTAAGTATGGCGTTTCCAACCAATCAAGCAATAATTTAAAAAATAAAAAAAAACTCCCTACAATTTTGTACAAAAACTTAACACACTTAGTCTTATTCCTAAGGGGGGGGAGGGTGTAATTTGTGTTGGCTGTATTTCTTGCATCTTGAGATTAAACACCAGTCAATCATTGAATCAGCCCTTTTCCAATACATCATGGTTTCATCTGTTTCAGGTTCGTTTACACGACATTCCCTTGTCTATATCTATGATGGGGGATGTGGTCTGTGCCGTGGTCATGCCACACAGGTAATCTTATCAAATACACTCATAACGAATTCATTGATTAACAAAGTTTTGATACTTTTAATACTTGTTTCCATTTTCAACAGCGGGTGAATGACAGAATGTGAAAGCTTCCTGTTGCTCTGGTGCTCTTTGTGCTCAGGGGCAACATGAAGCAGGTATGAGTTTGTACATGTATTAAAATGTTTCTTGCTCACTGTATAAATTGTTAGAAGATACTCTTGTTAGTTTAGGTATTGTCCTGTCACTCTTACCTAGCTCACTTCAAGCCTCCTGATTTGAGGTGTACTGTCCTATGCTTTAACACAGATCACTCACCTCAAATCAGAAGGCCTGACACTTGCTTGATAAATAAGCTAATCTGTTGTCATATATGTGAATTACCCTTGAGTAGGACATTACACCACAATCATACAAACAAACCTTTATCCTGTCAAGAGTGTAAACAGATCATACAGTACTGCATTCTCTCAACATAATGTATATAGGCCACTCACAAAAACATTGAGATTAAAACTCATTGAAAAACTAGTCTATGAGAGTTTGTCTACAATATCAGATTATTTATTGGTTTTAATATGTCTACAACCTTTTACCAGAATGATCAGTGTTTTGCGAGTTTGTCTACAATATCAGATTATTTATTGGTTTTAATATGTCTACAACCTTTTACCAGTGATCAATGTTTTGCGAGTTTGTCTACAATATCAGATTATTTATTGGTTTTAATATGTCTACAACCTTTTACCAGAGTGATCAATGTTTGGATATTTCTTTTACTTGAGAATTGTTTTTGAGGATTCTACTGATTCTGAAATCAAACAGACCTGTATCGCACTGTATCAGTATCGCCAACAAAACCAAACCAATTGGACAGTGGAATTAAATTAAAACATTTATGATACAGAAATAATCAGAAAAAAGAGGGGAAATAAATACATTTATTTTAAGTATTATACATGTATGTTTAATGTGGAGAAAGAAAAATTTGTTGCCTCCACCAAGATTTGAAATTGGGTAGTATGTTTAGTATTATACGTAAATACAAAAATAAAATTTAAAATATGTCTTCCAAGGTCATTTTCTTAACCCATTGGGCTGGTATACTGTCATATGAGTGAAATTACCTTAAGTACTGTGTAAAACCCAAATCAAACAAACAAAGAAATAGATACGTTGAAAAAGATCAAAACATAAAAATATAAATAAACATTATAGAAAATAAGACAAAAAATACTAAAAATGACCACTAGCTGTGATATAAATTATTTTGTTTACAGAGTAACGATGATTCAGATTGACTTTACCTCAGCTAAACCCCTGGATATGGAGAAGAGTCCACTTAGACATTCTATTAATGAAGATCATACTACGGTGGTGAGTACATGGTTTGTTTATACTGCAACTCCAATATCATCAGCCCTCTGACTAAGGCCAGTTTATTTACACTGCAACTCCAATATCACCAGCCCTCTGACTAAGGGCAGTTTGTTTGAAGAGTAGCAATGTTGTCTTTACTTAGCACTGGAGGAAAATTAACTTTGCAACATTATGGAAACACTTCACATCTTGGTGGTGCTAGTGTCAATTATTGTTGGAATACACTGCCGCCATATAAGTGAAATACCCGTAAGCACGGCGTAAAACACCAATCAATCCACCATAAAACCAATATCACCACTCCTTAGCACTATTGCGACATGATATATTTCTTCATGAAAATAACAATATTTATCAGGGATTTAGCCAGAAATCAAAAGTTTGGTGTTCAAAATGGTAATTTTGCTTAACTTTTTAAGTAACTGGTTGCCCAGTTTTTACCGTTCCTCTATCTCCTGCATGTTAAAGTTTCTTAAAATAGGGTGTCCAAATGAGACAGTTGTTCAATTCAGGGTGTCCAAAGGATGGGTGGACACCCCTCTGCCTAAGCCCTTGCTCATTATTGTCTGTCTTTAGAGAATGTTTTATGTTTTTGACATCATTTTTGCTATGATATCATAACTACATTGTACATGTATATTATTCCACTGCCGTGGTTCAGTGGTTAGCATGTTTGACTACTGATTCTCCTTTGACGACCTTGTCAACCTCTGGTATATAAGGGAGTCCCACGAGCAGAGATGGTTTTTAAAAAATACTTAACCCATTGTGCTAGTATGCCCAGTAACATAAGTACGGTTTTAAACCCCAATCAGGCAATGGAACATCCAACAACAGCTACATGTACGTTTTTCACTTGGCTGAAAGACACTCAGCAAACAATTTTTACTAGCCTACAATTGTAAACAAGCAAATGATTTTTGTAATTCTAAAAATGTAAGCCAGTGTATAGGCTGTGAAAAACCCTTTGTACATCTATTTTAGACACAGCAAAAACTGAATATGCCTTGTTCCTATAGCTTTATATTTGTTTTGTTTTTTGGCCTTCATATCTAATCTTTATTTATCTGCTACCTTTCAGATAAGTGGTCTTGACTGTTGTAAAGCCCTTGGTTTGTTTATTACTGCGGGCAATGATGGATATGTTAAGGTGGGTAACTTATTATTTCTTATTTTGTTTCCCACAAAATTCCATTACAAATAGTGGGTTGTTAAGAGAGAGATCTATGTTACCCTGTCAGTCATTTTCATCTCACAAACTCTCAACTAAACGTTAGTTTTGTCAGATTTACCTCAGTGATTTTTGTCTCTGTTATTTTTATTTCTTTCAGTTTTGTCTTAGTCATTTGCACCTGCTTTGTTTCAGTCCTTTTCATCTGACTCGCCCATGTGTCAGTTATTTTGACCTCCGAGTCATTTTTGTCTTGGTCATTCTCACCTCATATTCATCTTCATGCTAACACTAGCCAGCCACAATAGGGACACATTGTAAACTATAGGGCCACATTGTACACTATAGGGCCACATTGTAAACTATAGGGACACATTGTAAACTATAGGGCCACATTGTAAACTAGCCTTGAGCTAATTGTGCTTTACCCTATGGAAATAAAGTATTTATTATTATTATTATTACTGGCGACTTGCTAACACTGTGCTCTATTTGTTTGTTTGTTTGATTGGGAGAATCAGAAAATAATACACATGTGTAGAACTTTTATTTGAATTATGTTTGTTTGTTTGTTTGATTAAATGTCGTACTCAAGGGTATTTCACTTATATGACAATGGATTGTCCACTTCACACTGCTCCTTGCCTAATTACGGTGGAAAACCTTGTAAACCCCCCAAACAGCATGC
This sequence comes from Mopalia vespertina, assembly GCA_030265115.1. NCBI lineage: Eukaryota > Metazoa > Mollusca > Polyplacophora > Chitonida > Mopaliidae > Mopalia > Mopalia vespertina. The sequence goes on from JAQQZZ010082043.1 coordinate 9,123, forward strand.
AGTAAAAATTAATCAATGAGTGTTTCTAATTAGGTACTAATCTTGTTTAATCCATAGTTGTGGGATGTGGAGAATGTGTTAGTCCGAGAACTTCATTTTGGTGACAGTCTGCAAGGAGTTTGTTTTGCGAATTTGAGAGGTGACATTCTAGTGGGATTCCAAAGACATGTCTGGTGAGTGCTTACTGTTTCTTTGTTTCAAACAAATTTCTTTTACAATTTACCAATTTAAATTTTATGACGAAAAAAAAAAAAAAAAAGTAATATTCACCAAGGAGTGCTATAAAAAGTGTTTATTATAATTTGAATTACCTGGCTCACTGCTAAATACCTTTGAAAGAAGCTATGTATAAGCATGACCGGAATTCAGTCATGTCTGGTATGTCTTTCAGGTAGTTGTTTTATTAGTTGGTTTTTATTGTGCAAGTTCATTAACGATACTGTCAGGTTTCTGTACAAGCACCGATCAATAAAGCACTCACCTGAGAGGTGTTGATGTAACTAACCTTAGCTCTCAGACTCCCTCTGGTTAATCAATTACCTCCACTCAGCCAGGTGTGAAAGGTTTCGTTTTAGTTCTGTGAAGTTAAGTCTCAAGGGTACATGTGAGTATATCAGGCTTTGATAGTAGTCATTTTTACATGAAGTTGCCAAATATAGGCTCTACAAATTTAATAAAAACTCAATTTTAGCTGATAAAAATTCAATATTTATCTTTTTAACTTGAAATATTCAATATTTTATTCAAATGTAATATTAAATAAAATCTTTTATTTAACGTACTAAGGGTTTTATTACACCACAGGACGGTCAAATTGTACTTTTAATAAAATTTGGTATTTAAAATAATACAATTTTAAGCAAAAGATAATCCTGAAAATTACATATTGATCCCGGTATACTGATAACACCTTTTTTCATCAAGTGTTTGTTTAGCAATGGTTCTCATTTCCAGATGAAACAATTTCTCATATTTATTTTAGAGAAAGACTTGAACATTTGAACTGTATGTTATATGTTCATGTAGCTGACTGGTCTGTTCGCAACATGATAAATACACCATAGTTATATGATATCTAATATCTGAATCAATAAACAAAATTAGCTTGTACTATTAAAGGAAACATGCTAACATATTTTCTGAAAATAACATCCTTACTATTCTGTACTTGCACTTTTCCAATTTGTCATCATTTATTTCAGCGTAGGTCTATGGTTATGTACATGTACATTGCTTTCATATAAGCAAAATACCTTGAAAGCTGGTCCTAAACACCAATCAATCAATCAATCAATCAATGGCGTTACGGGTGATTTCCTAAAACTATTTTGCTGACATGCAGGGGATTAGCCAAAAGTCAAAAGTATGGTGTCCAAAATGCTCATTTTGCTGCACTTTATAAGTAACTGGGTGTCCAATTTTAACAGTTTCCCTCTCCTGCATGTTAAAGTGTCTTAAAACAGGGTTTCCAAATTAAGCAATTGTTTGCTTCAGGGTGTCCAAAGGATGGGTGGTCACCCCTCTGTCTAATACCTTGCTGATATGCCATCTTGTAGTGAAATACCCTTGAGTACAGCGTAAAAATCCAATCAAACAAACAATAAAACAATACAACCAAACGTACATTATATATATTATATACATGTATTGTTGACTTTCACCTGTGAGCTAATGATGAAGCTCTGCCACGTAACCTTGGTAACGGGATGTGAGTAAATTGATGATGTGAATAAATTAATCAATACCTAGGTATAATCTCAGGTGCCTTTCATTGACAGAGGTTTTTGTAATTAAATGCTGGTGTCAATTATTTACCTGTATTTGTTATTCGTCAGTGCCAGGAGATTTTCTTGGTGATTGAGACTTAAACAAGTCCATTGCTGGCCTGGGTGTACATTTCTTAAATGTTAGTTAATCAATGAGGTTTTTCTTTCAGCTCTGTGTCCATTCTTCGTTACTTACCTGTGTACCTGTTAGAAAAGGTCGTTAAGTTTGCTTTTGAGGTAAGTGCATAAAATGTTTGTGGATACATATGTTTATCATTTAATCATTGCGTCAATGATATCTGTCTAGATCATATCAGCACAAGATTTCTCTGGCTGCTTTTCTCGGTTTATCGTGGTATGAGTTACATGTATGTGTGCTCTGTTGTTCATGTGGCTGTCTTTTGTTTGCTATTCCATTAATTGAACTGTTAATAACAGTGATTAGTAAAACACAAACCCCTTCCTCTTTATTTCAACCCACGGCCATGGCCCACTGGCCAACGTCTAGGATCTCCCTTTGATGTAGCACTTCTAGGCAGGCCTGTGCTATAATCTTTTCTGGCAAAACCTTAAAACCGGTCCTCTAAAATTTGGTGAGATAACCTAACATTTGCATTTGCTGCTGCTTTGATGAAAAATACAGCAAAATTGTTTTATAATACAAAATTCATTGATGATCATCAGATTCACAAAATTTGTCAAACTCAGTAGCACAATGTAAATTTGGATGAACACTGCAAACAATTTGGGAAACCTATAAACCTATGGGAAGACCCTGTTCAGTCTGTTCTCCCCAACAACACAGGCCTGTATAAGTTCATCTTCCCGAGGCAAGGCAGAAAAGAAGATCATCGCATTTAGCCTCTCTTCCTTTCGTACCATGCCATCATAGACGGAAAAACCTAAGTTAACTACAGATTACAGCAGCTACTTTCGGATGATCTCTCTTTACCCAATCAGATTGAACGTTTCTTAGAATTGAAAAGAGGGGGTCTAAACACAGGATGACAAGTAGGCTTTAGATGTAATATACACGCACAATCTTAGTCCCATTAACAAGTCCTTACATCATCACAGACATGTTAATTGACAGTGGCGCCACGCTTGTTTGTTGTTGACTTTGATGTGTAAACGACTTTCTGATTGGCTGCTTGTTTCTACAATAGTCCAATTAAATTTTGCCACGTTTTTGCCTCAAATTGCAGCAAGGGGTAGTAATGTGGAAGTCTTGTCTTACACATTTTGACCCTTGCAAAGGAAGATGTTATAGGTTAAGAGTCTCCAAGTAGAACTTGGGTACATCTGCAGGGATTCACATGAGGTGACTCCAGCAATCTCGGGGCTAGTTTTTACGAGATCTGTCAGTTTTCATAAAGCAGAGTAGGAAGTGGACAACCTGTCTTTATACAGGTGAAATACCTTAAAGTTTTGCATCAAACCCCTATCTAACAATTCTTATTTCAAGCCCTCTCAGGGCAGATAGTTTCATGTATGACGTACACAGCAATCAAATCCTTATTTCAAGCCAGAGGTTGAGAGGAAGTTTCCTGTTGCCCAGGAGAATTCCCTATTTAAACCCCTATGTCTAAGGGCAGTATGTTTGGAGTATGACGCTAAACCACAATCTAGCAAATGAATCCTTAGTTGAAGCTGGCAATTGGGAGGGAGCTTCCTGTTGCCCTGGAAATCTCCCAGTCGGCAACATGAAACTGACCTGTTTGTATGGGCTTGTGTGTGTTTTATTGAGCTTGTCATTGTCCTCTCTTGTCCAGGTTTGTTGCCACCTGCGTTGAGGGTTGTTTCCTCAAACCATTGGTCATCTTATGAATGAAAAAACCTTAAGTACGAAATTAAACCTAGCCTTATTTCAAGTCCTCTTTCTAAAGTCAATTTGCTTCAAGTTATTTCATGGGAGAGGGATGAAATGTGTATGCATTGATACTCATGATTGTTGGACCAATAAATGAAGATTTCAAACAAATCATACATTCTTTCTTTGTAATTCTGCATTCTCTGTTAATAATGTTCTAATTTTATCTCCAGGATGACCAGCGTGAATCTCCATTGCCGTTCAATAACAAATTGAGATTATCGTAAGTATCATATATATACATGTTTTTTTTAAATTAATTTTGAGAAATAAAAATGTGCTAACCTCCTCTAATAACTGATGTTGTATCATTCATGCTTCCTTAATTTGGTTATGTTTTTGATGTATTTTATTTATTGCAGATTAGTATTTTATTAAATGCTAAATTTGTGAGATATGTTATCTGTTCGCCTACATTGTAGAATTGAACCGAAACAGTTACCGACCTTCAGCACCAACCTTGAAAAAAGGAAGAGTCAGATTAAAGTCTGGTCTTTGACAAAGTCTGGTGACCTTCAGGATCTTATTCAAGGTCATTGGACCCTGCTGGATGACGTAGCTGAGAAATGCTGGAGCCAGCAACGAAAAGGGGCAGAGAAGCAGGCCCTTGATTTAGTTTCCACAGAGGGAGTGACGAAAACTCCCGATTCTCACCCAGACATTTTTTCCCCATATGTTGCATTTGGACTAAAGCGCTTTGTCGATTATATGAGGTTTAAGAAAAAAGACGCACAAGACCAGGATCAGAGTTTGAGTAGAGAACTTCTAGAAAGTAAGACATTTTCAAATGCTATCAGGGGAGTTTCTAGAAAAAAATTCAGGTTCCTATCCCAAATTCATCAGACCATAATCAAGGTTATCTACCCCCTTTCATCTTGATTTTACCACAGATATTACAGAGACATTTCCAGATCCATTTTGGTTACGGAAAACATATGGGCGCCCAAAATATTTCTAGCACAAATTAATATTAATATATTCCTATTTTCATAATATCTGTTTTAAAATCAAGCTGAAATGCATTACAGAACCCTGATTATGGTCTGATAGAATTGAGATGGGAACCTGAACAAAACCTTACAGAAAGTCTCCAGTATTACATAAACAGTTACACATTGACATTGATTTGAGCTGATATTATTTTTGGCGCCCATATGATTTCTGGAACCAAATTCACTCTAGAAACTCCTCTGGTTATGTTGCATGTGGATGCGAAGGAGTTCACAGCTGCTCACAGAGCTAAGGGACAAGCTGTAGCTTGTGGTGTATTTCTAAAGGGTCGGAGTGTGTTGAGAGGGACAAGCTGTAGCTTGTGATGTATTTCTAAAGGGTCGGAGTGTGTTGAGAGGGATCTATACCTGTAAACTTGGTGCTCTCAAAGCAAAGGGGTGACATGAAGCTGATTTGTGATGTCCATGTTTTGTTTCCTGTGAATGTCCTGTCTTGTCTTTGTTGCTAGTGGTGTCAAGGGTGATTTCCTCATCCATCAAGCTAGAACCCCGTCATATGAGTGAAATAACCTTATATACGGTGGTAAACCCCAATCAAACAGCCAAACAACTTAGTGGATCTTGTGATTGACCTGTTTTGTCTTCATTTGTTGCCAGTGATATTGCAGATGGTTTACTTCTCCCACTAAGAGAAATAACCTTAAGTACGAAATATGATTTGTATTGGCCAAAAGCTGTTACTTTATTATAAAAAAATCACATATGTATAAATGGGCCAGGAGAATTCCTTGAAAATTGTTTGCAATTAATAAATGTAATTATCTTAAAACATGTTAGAAGACTGCTTCTCTTTGTGATAAAATCAAGGTCAAATGAGCGAAACAATATGAGTATAGCATAGTTAACACCAACTCGGTCGCGACCAGCAAAGAATTGACAACATGTCGATCAAACGTCAATCTGATTTCTAGCACCTGATGTAATTCTAAATGCGAGTCCAGGAAGTTGGCAAGGGAGGTTATTTAATCTTTGAAAGGCGATCCTCTGATGTCACAACGTTCATGATAGTGATGCTTATAAATGACGTCACACATTTATCCATTGTGACGTTACAAAAAGGGACATTAATCTCCACCGTTTTCATGTCACAGGATGGCCTGAAACACCCTCTTTTTGACATCATGAGACTCCCATTGATAAGCTGAAAACGTAAAACAAATAATTAAAAAAAAAGAGATTTCCATTTTGTAAATATGGGATATAATTTACAGGTTTTTTTAACAAAATACCTGGCCATTTTCTTTTTAGATGTTGGTCAACCTTGGAGATTGACCTTGGAAGAACATGTCAGATACACAGAGTTAAAGCTGGAAATAATGGCAGAGAATCAGTGGAAAGAAGTGCCGTTAGTTGCAGTGGAGAAAAAAACTGACGACAAGGCCGTGGAAATCTTTGAAGGAACTGGTAGGTTCATTGATGAGTATTTCATAACTTTCTTATTATTTATGTGGAGTTACTCCTTATCTAAAGACAATGTAATTTTAAGTTTTTTATTAAAAGTCGTTTTTAAAGGTTTCTTTTTGGTTTTCCACCAGTTACACACAAAGCAAATTTAAGTCATTGTGTAAGTAAAATATGTGTATGACTTGCTTTCTTTTCCACAGATACCCTGCAATGTTCTTAAATGCCGCATTCACATAAAGAACTGAAAGTGATAATAAAGACATTTTGTTTGTTTCAGCATTTGGCAGAACGAGCCGAAGAACTATGGCAGATTGGAGGGAACTAGAGAGATTGTATAGAAAGTGGACCATTCCACAAGATGGCAAGTAATCTGGATAAAAATAATTTTGCTAAATTTAATGCCTCTATTATTTAAAATTTCTATTGGTTCTTATAGTTCTTGTTGGTTTGTGTGGTGTTCCTTTATTAGAGCAGATGGTGTGAGTGAGCTTCTCACCCTGGGGCTCTCACAAGCGAAGGGACAATATGAAGCCTGTTGTGGCATCCTGTCTTGTTTCTTGCGGTTGTCCCGACTTTTGTCTTTGTAAGTTTCCAAATGGATTTACCCATTCGACTGCCATGTGGTCATGTGAGTTAAATTGAGTGAAATTAGGTTAGTTTGACTTAAAAACCCAATCAAACAAATCTATGTGATAAACTTTATCTTTTTCCAACCATATTATTATCATGTGCTTGCACTTTTCCCTAATTCTCATTACATGCTGCATGTAGTGATTTCCTTCACACATTTTCATTTCTGACCTGTCATATGTACATAATTCTGTTAAACACAAATTCTGGTTTTTGGAGAGCATGGTTTCAAAGTCCCATTCTTCAGTGTGTCTCTTGATTTTTAATTTCATTGCTAAGTTGATTGTCTCTACTTGCAGGCTACATCCCTAATTCGGTTGTACGTAAACGTTTTGATCAGGAGTTTGGATTGCCTGAAGTGGATATTCCATTACCTGTTGTTATTAGAGTAAGTCAGAATTATATCAATCCAAGAGAAACAAAAATTTAAACAATCTAGTTCTACTGGTTAACTACAATGTATCATTATCATTTGCAGACATATTCATTGGTTAATTTCTATTTTTGTAATACCAGTTAACAGGTTGATGTATTCTAACCCGTGCTACATATTAATCACATATTGTCTATACCATGTACATGGTCATTACCTTCTCTTGAGATGTCTGTAGGTTACCCATAACAACATGAGATTAAGATCTATACAGAAAATTATCTCTGAGAGAATATCGAGAAGATGTGATGATGGCTTTTGATCAATCAACATCCCTGTGCCAGTGTGATTAATCTTAGAAGTATATGTGAAAACTTTAATTAATAGATTTAGCATGACTATTGAATATGCAGATATGCCAAACATTTGAAATCCCTTGCAAAAATAGATATGAAAAAATGTCTAGCAATTAAAATTCTGCGCAATTTTTGGTTTAAACAATAATTTATTTCCTGTTACTGAAAAGGCATTTGAGAACAGGCAGTGTCTATATTAACACATCTCCCAATCACGCGATTTTCAATCTTAACATAAAAACAAGTAAATATGTTGTAATTAAACACATTTCTGTGTCATTCTGAAGGCAAGAATGTGAAAGTACAGATCAAACTATTTTACTTTTTAGTCCCCTTACTGAAGAAATCTGGTTTTGCCATCGTCTGTCTGTCTGTCAGTCAGCAATCAGTTTTATGATTTTTTTTGTAACCCTTCAATCAGATGATTGAACAGCTTTCTTCAGAAAAATATGTAACTAGTTTGATGTTCGTCCTTAGTTTTTTTTTACTTTTTTCCAAAATTGTGGCCATTTTGAAAGATATCAAGTCCGCAAAGTGGTTGGAATGTTAGGAGAATGAATTAATCACACTCCCACAGAGATAAGAATTAATTCAAACTGATGAATCATCTAATGCTCTAGATTAACTCCCGTGGTCTATATTAAATAGGATTATAACTGTTTTCTTCTTTCACAGCGGACATATAAAGGTAGAAGCCCCAGACGCCGGCGGATGACTCCACTATCTTTTGGATCTAGGGTAAGCACTACTAAGGAAAAATTCTCTCACCTCAACTTCGACTTAAATGCACACATTCACCCAAAATCTATTTATGTTTTTTCATCAAGTAGATTATGCCCCCCCCCCACCCCCGATGCCAGGATTAAATGCTTAGTGTGTTGGCCTACTAATCCTACTTCGATGTACTGCTGATGGGTTTGAGTGTGTTTGTCCACCTCAGGTGTGAACTAGTCACTAAATATAGCTCTGGCAATGGAGGGAGTGGTTTTAAGAGATTTAACCACAGGGAACCGTCATGAGTGACAAATGTAAATACCCTTGAGCATGCCATTAAACGCCTATCAAACAAATCAAATCATGAAGAAGCTACATGTTGATTCCATTCATAAAATCCACCCCACATTTGTAGGTTGACTGAAATATTTATAATAATAAAAATAAAAAAAATTCGGCCTGAATATCTATCTAATGTGTTTTTCAACATTCACCTTTTTTGTAGCTATGATTCTAAGGTTTATAATAGTTTTCTGGCTCTGTCTGATTGTACCATTTATGATATCCTGTGCATCCATTTATTGTTTGTTTCCAATTGGAGTCTTGAAATCTCGACATAAAGGGAGCTTTGCAGATGATCCTTTGGCATCAATATCGTCGAGATAACAACAAATCTGGTGTTCCTTAATGCTGGCGATTCGCTGCCAGACTCTGAGGATCATGGGTCGATTCCTGGACGAGTTTCAAGCTGCAATATTTTCTGACTACAATCTGTTCATAACTAAGAAAGGGTTATCCCAAAAGAAACGAAAATACTGCTTAAAATACATCTGCTTGTTACTTTCTTTATATGATTAAGACAGGTGCTCTGTTTCTTTGCAGCCTACAAGTCGTCGAGCCACCAAGACTCCAGAGTTTGAAGTAGGGGGTTTAACCTCACCAGTACCCCAATCACCCAAGTTCAAAATTTTACAAGATCTGTTCAAACCCAAACTAGCTGATTGTAAGTTTTTATTTTATAGTACTAATTTGATTCGGCATATAATATTGCATTGGTGTAACCAAGCTGTTGTCCATTTGCCCTGAGCAACCCCACATGGCCCATGGACAAGCTGATCTCATATGTGTGCTGCCTACTTTGAAACAGAAAATATAATTCCCCAGGGGTTCATACAAGTCCAGTTTATAAACTACCGTAAATGGGTAGTAAAGCTGGAGAATAAACTCAATTTGAGACATAATTTTAACGCATTTTTTTAAAAGTTAAGTTACACCAAAGGGCACTGTGTTAGACTCGACTGTGTTTCGCTTACATGGTGACACTGATTGTTGCTAATTGGTGACAAAACTAAGGGGAAAAAACTCTTAAAAACATAGGTCAGCCATCTTTGCATTTACCAGATACCTTGTACATTGAAAGGGGTCTATAAGTTGTCAACTGGTCACGTACAGAATTAGTCTGGCTCTTGCAGTAATGTAACTTCCAGAGAGGATTGTCTTCAGTATTTCGTCCTGCTATTGCCTGTCTTATCTTTTTCGCCAGTGATGTCCATCACCTATTGTGCATGAACGTCATCATGAATAACCATCAGTCATTTCTTTAACCACAAGTAAATACTTAAGCTTAAGAAATATAGTTGAGATACTCACAGCGCAGCATTGCTGAAATACTGCTGAATGTGCTCTGAAACACCAATCAATATTTGAAATTTCATTGTACACTGCTGCACTCTTTTAGCTAGAGGTAGCAGGTGGCTCACAACACATAGGCCTACGTATAAAGTTTAGTTTACATCCGCTTACAACCCTCTGGCTAAGGGCAGTTTTTTTTAAGAGTAGCGATGCTGTCTTTACTTAGCACTGGAGGAAAATTAACTTTCCAACATTATGGAAATACTTCACATCTTGGTTGTGCTAG
>JAQQZZ010082054.1:0-19162 GCA_030265115.1 Mopalia vespertina
TGCAAACAATTTGGGTAACCTATAAATAGGTCCTCCTAAATTAAGTTTGCATAACCATGGGGAAACCCCGTTCTGACTGTTCTCCATAACAGCACAGGTCTGACATAATACTTGATCAGATTTCTCTTCAGTAGCCCTCTAAGCTAAGGGTAAAAGGCTTCCAGTATGATTCAAGCAAAGTCATGGTAACTGTCTTTACTTGCCAATGGAAGAATATAAATTATCATCAATCAATGAATTGGGGACCGACTGATCACATTAAAGCATTGACGCCATCTTTAATCTGATCTTTCTTAGTACTAAGAAAAGTTTCTTCTGCAGCCAAAAATGGTATGGCTGCTTGTACATGTTCTATAGACCATGTGTGTGCTTTACAATAACATGCTGGTGGTCATAACAGCAACCACCGGGCAGGGCAAGGATCTTGTCAATCAACAAATATTTACGTGTATATCGCAGTAATGATCACTGCTTGATCATATCCGTCTCTCTCCACCACACCCCTATCTAACAGGTTGCTGTGTTGATTAGGGTTTTTTTTTCCATTGCCCTCCAGTAAACATTTAAGCACAACTGGTTAAAATGGCATTGATGATCTCAACAGCCCCTGCTTGTTAGTATCTAGAAGAGCTGTTTGTAAACAGATATTAGGTGAGTATAAACAAAGGGTGGGAGAATGAAGCATGCTTCTCACTGCCCTCAAGCACAGCTCATGCTCAGGGTAAAAGCAGATGTACCAGGCTAATATGAACACTGACCTATGGTCTTGGGAAACTTGATAACTCTTCAAACCCTTTGTAAAACATTTATGACCACCAGGTCCATAAATATTTAGAGTAAAGAGATTCTAACACCCACTACACTATACCAACAGGTTGGTCTTGATACAGCTATATTTATCAATTCATAGAACATAGAGGAAAGACTCTTCTGTTGAATAAACCATATGCAGCGTGTTATACTCCATTTGGTTTACATACATGGGATATAGCAAATTAAATATTATACATAATAGGTTAGATTAATGTGGAAAATACCAACTTTGAAAACACAGCCTAGTGAAAAAGAACATTTATTTATTTCTTGGGAAGTGTTGGATGGAAGAGAGCAAAATACAACTGTATGATAAGGCTTAGCTTAAAGCTTATACCATACACAGTTACTAGAGAAATAAACTGAAAGGAACAGTAACTGTAGCACTATAAACACTGCTATAGGGCTAGATTTTATTGGGCTACCTAGTCTTCAAGAGTTACAGAATTCCGCCTTGTTTGTGAATCTGATATCTAAATATGTGAGGAACACAATTTGCTTTCCCTTCTTTGGTTTTCATTGACTCATATCATCTTGTAACCAGACAACGTTATATAAGTAGAATTGTTTTGTCCTGTGTTAATCTTGTTACGTTTGAACCGTATTCAATGGTGTGCAGATTAAGCAATTGTTGAACCAGATTTGGAACAGTTACTGCTTATTGCGCAGTCTGATTGATTGACAGATTGTCAAGGGTCAACAGAAACTCTCTTCATTTTTGTGTGAAGAAATCAGGACGTTATCTGGATGCTTAATCTGGAGAGGGTTCCTGTGTATTGTTAAAGCTTCATTTCTCCCTTAACTATGTCTTGTCTACTCTATGGATGATGGATGCTTTCTAAAAGGACCATTGACATTCTATAACTTTGCAGATAGCCTAGAAATTAGCTCTTGTCATTCTCAATCGTCATCAGGTCTTCTTTTATGCAAGATATGCACCCAGGGATAAATCTTACATACTTCCCAACTTCAAATCTTTGGCGTTGTTTACATCAACAACTACATACTGTATAATTGTGTCCATCGTATAGGATATGCATTAGTTTCTCATGCCACTCTCCCTTCTCTGGGATTTTTTAAAAATAACTTCTCTTCATAATATTTTTTTTTGCAATTGAGACATTTTTTTTATTCCCTGATCCAAATGTCACTGTGTCCAAGATTAATAATGAAACTACTGGAGTTTCATTTGAATTCTCTTCCATCACTGTAAACTTTGATACAAATGAATAAGCATCCATAATCGACTGTACGATATTGGAAAATTAAAGTTAACTCCGTGCTCACAGTTTTTGAAATGGAAAAGTGTTTTTTGCTTGGGGAGTACGGTTGTTGGCTAAACCCTGTTGTTTTGATGTTAAGAACCAAAGTCCTCATTTTGCCTTTTTGAATTCATGACTAGATCTGTTATGAGAGCTAATAAATGTTGAAGCACTGACTGACACAGAATCTGATATTTGTACCGTCTCTACAAAAGCAGTTGACCATTTGACCTGACACACTCATGATGATAGCTCTCCAAGAATAGCCATTAGCCAATCTTACATCAAGACTTGATAATGATCAGTGGCTGCTCAACCTTTCAGTCTCATCAGGCCGGATGGAATTGCTTTTGAACATTACAGTTTTACAAGGCACCATTTGAAGCCAGATTGAGTGATACATGAATTAGGCTCACTCAGTCTTTTATGGCCGACCGGTAATTAGGGACTTTATGCTCAGTACTGATTTGCCTTAGCCCACTCCGTGTGTGAAGCATTTCAGAGCTGCGTAAAAAAAAATTTATTTGTTGATTATAATGTTGAATAAAGATTGGTTCAATACCTTTTTATACAGTTAAATTTGACAAGGACTGGTTTATCAATCGTCATTTCATCTCAAATAATATTTTATAACTGGTTCATGTATGGTCTAAATTTATCAACTACAACATGGAATTGCTCATGTTTTATTTAAGGAATCTGGTTATAAAAAGTGACTCATTGTACATGGTTTCTAACTAAAATGGTCATTAAAAGTATCTTATGGAATCGATCAAGGTATTCAATTTGAAGCCAGTTGAAGTTTCCTTGGTGATTGTGTTGATAATTTACTTCTATAGTTTAATTAAAATTAATTGTGTTTATATTGCTTTTAAACATTCATGCTTTTCGTTGTCAATACTTTTAGTTGTAACTATTGTTATAACAGTCCCATGTGGAACAGAATTCTGAAAAAGAAATAGACTTTTACTGCAGTAGGATGGCATGTGAATTGTATGCTATTTTAATCCTGCAATCAGGGTGCGGTGCAATTTATCATGCTTGTTAAAGTTGTTAGTGCTTATTAAGTCAGACAGCCAATTAAAACAACCATTATTGCACTGCTTTTAAACACCTCACTCTAAATATTACTCTTGTTAAATTCTGTTATTTCAGGAATGTTTTGCAGTTATTGTATTTTGATATAACACTTTTTCTTCTCACACATGCACTTTTAAGTGCATCTATATTCTATTGGGAGGAACCTTGTCTCAGCCTCCCTTGGTGTTTGATGAATGATCCATTGTTTAGATTCCTCACCGCCTTTGTTTATATGAAATAAGTCTGATTATCCTCTTTAGACAGCCGACAATAATAAACCTTAGAGTGTTATGTAATATCACCTCAAAATTACCTCCATATGTACCAGAAACATAGGAAAGTTCATATATCAACAAAATATTCCTTCAAAATATATGGAAATTTGAAGCATGTCCCATACAAAGTTGATTTTAGAAATTATCACAATCCTGCGTTTATTTTTGTACTTGTGAGTAAGTAGGCGAACTCCAACAAATGCAGAAGTTTTGGTGAAATTACTGAAAAGATGCCCATGTTTTGGGGTTTTTTTTTATGCAGAAAACATAGATTTATATATTAGCTTAAATTTACACATTTGATGGGGTGTTGTCTGCTTATATTAAAGATTTTTACCAGATAAGTGTTAATTTGTATTGCTTTGAACCATTTTATATTACTTCTTTATCCACATTCAAACAAATAATGCTGTAATTATTTACATGAATTTAATAATTATTTCCAATGCTTCATTTGGATACTATCGTATAAGAATGTTAATTTGATCTAATAATTACTTTTTTTCTTTGTTCCAATTTCAGATTTAATAAAGACAATGAGGGAAAGTTGAATATTCAGTACCTAGATTTAATCCTGCAGCGAAGCTTGTTTTAAACCTCGTCATTGTTTCACAGTTAAGGTGAGATAAAGTTCATGCACTCTATATAAGTTACAGTAGGTAAAGTGTATGAGCCAGTTCTGTGGAATGTGTTAGCCCAAATACCAACAAATGAGGCTGTAAACAGGATGGTAGAAACTAGCTTCTCGCACAGTAAACACAGCCTTTTAAAATGTCATCGGTGCTGGCTGCTGGCAGAGTCTTATCGAGCCAGTCTGCCATTCAGCAGTGGTTGGGGTAAGACTTATCACAATATCAGCAGACGTTGCCCGTGGACAAACATAAAACTGATATAACACAGACAAGAAATACACACTTATTACAATGTAATATCGTTTGGGAAGATTTTAGTTTCCTTATTACTGTTATCATAAATGGAAAGTAAAAACATTACAAAAATAAATCCTGTCTATTTTTTATCTTTTTTTTATATTGCATTTTCACTGATTTAGTTGTCTTTTCTATAAATAATCTCGTCATACTCAAATAGCTTAAACTATTTTTAAAAAAAAACATAAGACAAACAAACAAGCAAGTTGTCTTGGGTATTTTTGGAGGTCATAATTTTTCATCGTAATGTTTTTGTTGTTTTTAATGTACTATTCAACATTAAAGAAAAACACAAAATTTTTAAAGGTGATGGTTTTTGTCAAAAAAAGTTGAGAAAGGAGTTCATCTCTTTTTTTAAATTTACTACAGGTAACAAAACAGATCAACTGTCATTTAAAAATAACAAGAATTATCAGGGTTTGAAACTAGGAAAAATATTTTGATCGGTTTATTTTTTTCATCAATCTGATTTAAGATTGAAAGATCACTCAATATTGTCAAATTTTGATCAGTTATGGTCCGATCAGTAATCACTGATCACTGGCCCTTAGCCCTGTTTTAAAGCTTCGGAACACCTCCTAAGGTTTATTGAGCCAAGAAAATCCCTATGCTGGTTAAATTTATTTCTGAATTGGATGTTGTGGCTGGTTGGTTGATTGGAGACAAGGGCTTAGGCAGAGGGGTGTCCACCCATTCCTTGTACACCCGGAATTGCAGAATAGCCTCATTTGGACACCCTTTTTTAAGAAACTTTAACATACAGGAGATAGGGAAACTGTAAAAAAAACTTGGACACCTAGTTACTTAAAAAGTGAAACAAAATGACTATTTTGGACACCATTTCTTTGATTTCTGGCTAAGCCCATGATTGGAGGGTTCTAAGCTATGGTGCTCTGTGAGCTAAGGCCCAGTAAGAGCTGGCTTGTTGTGGTGTTGTACAGCAAACAAGGGTTGTGTAATCTCCACACTTTTGTCTTTATGCTGCGCACCATGTGTTGTGTCCTGTGTTGGTCATTGATTGGTGCCAGAGATGTTGACGTTTGTTTCCTTAACTCATTTAGCTCACACGTTATCACATGAGTGAAATAACCTTCAGTATTGTGTTGAACCCAATCCAGCAAACAAAACAAGTGGATTGATATTAACATTTGTTAAGTTACCCCAATTGTGAGCTAGAGTTGACAAGCCAATAGTTTTTCTTGATGATACATCCTTTATTGTGATGAAAACTTGGGCATTGATGCTAATAAAAGACAGACATAATGTTGGCTTGCATACTTGTTTGCAATAGATCTTTGAGAACAATACTGTATTTATTTCTGGGTAACTCTCTTTGTATCTGTCTATGCTGTGTGGAATGAGAGGATAGATAGGTTACCACCTGTATAACATTGTTTTCAAATCACACATGCTATAAGCTCCCTAAGAATCCATTAGTCTAGATATATTTCCCTTTATCTAGATTCATTTACCAAGAGATAGTGTATTGGCTTACTGATTTTTCTTTGATGTACCACACAGGTTTGGGTCTATGTCTTGAACCTGACTGTTTGGTAGGGATTTGCTAGTGGCCTCAGAGATACCATCATCGGTTTCTTCAATAGTTCGTCTTGGTTACCTCTCCAAAACACTTGAAATGATTCAACATCATCTTAGGAAGTTAAATTCTTTTTGAACATGTTTTTGTTAAACACCAAGGAACAAAAATGCCTTTTTTGATGATCATCTGTCTTTGTATTGGAATTAAAATCAGATTAAATAATGTTTTGTTTTCAAACTTTAATGATATATACCGTACCTCACCCTTGAACACGTTTTAAAGAGGTCTCTGTCTATTGGCAAGAGGGAATTTAGGCCATGAAAACAAGATCACTATGGGTCGGGCTTTCTTACCTCAAAATACTGTTTACCTGCCCTCATTCTTCAGGTATATCGTCTGCCAGACACGTGCACAACATGTATCAAGAGAAAGCTAATGTTATAAACTCTGTTAATCTTTTGTACAATATGGGGAATTGGCTCCTCATTTATGAACCATTTAAAATGGTTTATAAGAAAAATTGCACTTTAACTAAACAAAAAATAACTGGAAGCTTAATAGATAACTTTTCCATATCTTGAATAACTAAAAATCTTTGTGATTTTCTTTTTATTTATAGCTGTGATAATAAATAAGTAATTTTGGAAGCCATAAAAACAGAATTTTAGAATTTTGAATGCAGCAGAAACTGTAAAATGAGAAGTTTAAATTTTTCTTAAATTTGGATTGCATGAGAGAATTATTATGGTAAACTTCAACCAATATTTAGCAAGATGGGTTACAGGAAAATATTTCAATAATATACTGAATACAAAATATCTAATATCTCGTAACTGCACAATTTTGTCATACCTTGCCAGTTAAATAAATCAGTTGGCTATGAAATTTCAGTGCTGAAAGTTACTGCTAAGTGAAGTATTTGGCAGTCTATTAAACCTGTCTCACTTTCTGGCTGAGTATGTGAATTATTGAGTGTTAGTTTTGAAAGTTTGCCACTGTGAATCTCCTGTCAACATAAAGACACTGAATACCAGTGATAGATTGAACTTAAATGTATAGAGTACACATATGATTATCTTCCGTTTTTTTGTGTTTTTCTTCTATTGTTTAAATGTCAGTAAAATGTTCTGTTAAGCCTGACACAGGTCGAGTTCATTTCAGTGGAAAGAAACTGGAGACATTTAGTCACACAATCGACCAGGGGCAGGTTGCTCGAAAGGCTATTAAATTTAACCCGCTATAAGATGACGTCACGCCATGTTGAAGGTCTATCTCTAACCCAGTGTTAGCGATTTAATCTGGTGTTAGCGGCTAATCATCTTTCGAGCAACTGGCCACTGTGCATTACTCTGATGTTGAGTTTTTTTGTGTCAATCCTCTGATTCCAAGTAACTGGCATGATCACTGAAGGATCACGGTTATTTAAGCTCAGATTGACTGCGACTGACCATAGAAGGAAATCGTCATGCATGTTCAAAAGCCAAATGTGGCATATAATTTTTGCAACCAAAAATCTTGGTGAATTTTCATTGTATAAGAATGGCGTAACAATGCCTTGCTTATGTGAACTAGAAAACATTGATAAGGCAAATAAAAAAACGAACTTGTGAAACTGGGTACAACTCAGCATTTTCAGTCTTTGGAGTGTTGATTATTTTCAACTCGCGGCTTGATACACCTTGGCATAAGCCAGTTGTTGTCAGTCATATAAGACCATTCAGGTTGGTCAAAAACCGTGCCCGATCAGATACTCCCAGATGCTTCCAATTCTTATGGACTTAATCCCTTAGATGCTCTCAGTTGCAAGGCGACCTGCATCAGGCTTAAAACTTTGAATTTCTCCTTACTGTTAATAATTGTTTTGTTACCATACTGTTTTGTATATACCTTGATATATTTAATAGCCCTCTGGCTAAAGGCAGTATTCCCTAACTATAGTTTCTCTGTCTTTACTTAGCATTTGAGGAACATTAATTTATAAATCTTGCAAGCACTTCACATGATTTTATGGATGTGTTGTGTGGCAATTAATTGTAGTAGTGAACGATTGTTGTCATCGATATATCAATCTTATTTTATATGAATTCTGGAGGACTTTGACCATACACTGTGAACTATATGCAAAGAAATATGAGTTTCCACTGATTGATATTAATCATTTCATGGACAACTTCACCTTAAATCCACTTGATCATTTCTTTGTCTTCTTGAATGTAGTCTTGTGTTGATATTGCATTACATTGTGTCAGTCAAAAACCATAGGATGTCGTGTTGAAGTCTGTATTCTAGTACTTTTAATTGTCTGCCAAAACTGATCATAGTATGATGGATCACTTTAAGTTCTCAAGGGCTAGCTGTGGTATTCTTGCAAGTAATAGGTTACCATTGTGAAGAAAATGTGAATCTGCTTTTAAAGAGGTATGTCAGGAATGTAGTGGAGTGTTGAATGATTAGACCCAGTTCTTTCATTGCAAGGTAACCCAGTCAGTCCATCACTATCTGCTTTTTTGTCTTGAAAACATCTCAATTTATGCTCTTGACGCTTTGTAGAACCTTTCAGATTTTTCACAAAACTTATGATCATGTATATAAGCCATGGATTTTTATTTCAGAACTATTAAGGTCCAATGGTTTAATATCTATTCTGATATCTTTTTTAAGTCTTAAAAAAAAAAACTGTAGAAAAGTTGAGGAATATATCTATAAAGAATGTGTTTAATGAAATAATCTGGTTCTCTGATTAATACAAATTTTTCTACATGTATATGTTTGTATTAGAGATAATTATTTTGTTTATCATAAAGTGCGTGAGTTTTTAAACATACTAAAAAAAAATTAATTAAATTGTGTGTCTTTTGAATTTGCTATCTGATGTTAAACATGATTACATGGTCTTAAAACTATACATTTTGTAATTTGTTTCATTTTTTATTGTGAAATTCTTTGAAATTTTAGAACTTTAGAAACATAGTGCATGATTTAAAATGGAGTTTCGGTACACTCATCAAACCTTCAGGGTTTTAGAAACAAAAGTTTAAATCCTTATTTTAAGAGTTAAGTACAATTAACCAAAGATTGATAAGCCCAAGCAACCCAAAGAAACCATCAACCTCTCTGTAATTTACTAGTAATCAACCAGCAATTGAGCAATTGTCTCTTAGAAAAACCTACAATTCAACATTACGTAAATACAAAGAATTTTCTTTTGGAAAAAAAAGAAAAGAGTTCAGTTAAGTCAGCAATAAATATAAAGGCCTGTACATGTCTTGGTCTGGGAAATTATGTGAGCAACGGAAGCAGTAAATCCTCAAAGAGATGGTTAGCCCAGACTATATAGAAAGACAATGCATTTATCACATAGTTTGAGGTTATCTCACTAGTACTAGTATAAAACCATTCACTGTATGTGTATAAACATTTTTGGCAACCCCATCGTTTGAAAACTGAAGTTCATTTCTAACATTCTTATACTGTTGCAGAACAAACTCCTCTTTCACATCATACTGAGTTTCGGGAATCAAAAAAATTAAGTTGAAAAGATTTTAGACCCATAGCTGCTCTCCTGTCTTGTAAGGTATCCGGAGGTGGGTAGGTGCAGTCATACGTCTCGTGGCTAGTCTAAAATTTTTGCAGTATGTAAAACTCTCCATATTGACAAAAATGGTTTGAAACATTTAAAAAAAGCTTATTAGGAGCGTAGTTAGCTGCTTAATGTTGGCTATAGCTGTGTCATTATAAGGGAACCCAGACTGTTGATCAATGACTGGCTTTTTCTCTTGTAATCATTCCAATAATTGACTTTATTCAGCAGTCCTTGAAGACTTTACTTTTTTAACTTTTTTTTATTTGAAAATGATGAATTACATTTACTGCTTATTTAATGTTTTACCCAAATATATAATGCTGCCTGTTTCAAATTTATCTTTTTCGCTCCGTTACTGATAACATGAAATGTGTGTGTGAAACCATGGCCGTTGTGACGATTATTTTGGCCTTGTATTAAAGTAACATTCTCAACTATACAATGAGTTGCAATCCTTTCACTTTTCAGGATTCAACAATTGTTTTTATGATTTTTTATTTCCACGGATACAAATTTGTAAAATTTTTATAAAATGTGGTTCACACTTTTATCAGCAACTATAACCATGATGTACATTTGATAAAAAAAATGATGAAATTTTACAATGCTTGGTTTGTGCATACATCCTCAATATCTGATGTTCTAATACTGACCTTAATGTGTCATATTGTTGGTTACCTTGGTCACCAAATGTTCATTAAGAGTCTATGCCACCATTCATGGGTGTATATTTGGTTTAATAACATTCATGTTGTGACAGGGATGTATTTTTGTGTGTTGCATTTGCAATAAAAGGATCAGTGTGGTTGTGTTGATTGCCCTGACGAACACATAATTAAACCAAGATTTATAGGTCTGTTAAGTTGTAAATGTTTTGCAGACAACTGTCCCATAAATCATGTTTCAGGGGACACCCTGTCATAACTGTTCTTACTAAACACACTAAAGCTTGCTTACATAATGTATCATGTTCCTTCTTTGTGGCATAGATCTTTAAGGTCTTGCGTAAAAAGTTGTGTAAACATACTCTTATGGCATTCAAATAACCAAACGGATACTTTTCTTAAGAAAATCCTAGAAGCTCTTTCTTCGTGAAAACTTTTTATCTCAAACTCCTGTTTGTAGAGGTACACCAGCTTTTTAGGGGATTTAAGTGGGTAAATGCAGTTTTTTGTCTTGACTGTTGGTTTTTGTTGAAATCTTTATCTGATCTGGTGCCAAGGGTGGTTAGCTCTCCGACATAGCTGTTAGCGTAGTGCCTCAAGGTGTTGACACCTGTAACACAATACACCATGCCTCACCTGAGCTTCTTGACAGCAATGCGTGAGGTAAGTAAAGCTTGTCTACAACACACGACATAGGTGTGTTTGTTATCAATCCGCTATCTCATCTAAACCCACTCCGTCTATTGACTTTACCTGGCAAAAATCACTTAAGGTTAAATGATGCCTGAGCATGAAAAGTCAAGCACCGTAATTGGCTATTTCTTTACAGGTCTTTAACTTGTATGTTGTATTTAGTAGGTTGTTGAGAAAAGGGTATCTGGAATTAACTTATCCCTGTCAATGACACCCATTATAAAGCAGATAGTATTTTCAACCTGAAACCTTGTGTCGATGTTTGGACTGATCTTTAGAGTTGTGTCTTAAATTGGGGAACAACATAGACTGATATAGACAATAAAAACAAGAAAAGGTTTTATAAAAGTGTTACTTCCACAGTGGGCACAGGATACAACTTTGGACACTATGAGACCCGTCTTTCATAATTGTTTGTCACATAAATAAACTTTCAGTTTTCTGGATTATATTTTCAATATTTTTTTATTTTTATTTTTTCAATAATATTTACAGGTTAATGTTCATTTCAAAGATTAAACTATTCTTCTTTAAACGTTTGTACTGGTATGTTGATTAATCTACGGACATTTCACACCATAAACAAGAATTGTTGGTTCTTTTTTTCTGTTGCTCTCCACATAAAACGATTGAGCAACAATGATTGACTGACTGATCAGTATCGGCACACTATGACATCATGGATGGGGAATATGGCTGTCCTCATTATAATATATTCCAGTGACACAACACTAAATGAACTCCCCTTAAACCCTAGTACCCTGTGCAGCAAACACACCATCCAGTAGCGAAATAACCTTTAAATATTTATAGCATAGATACCAAACAAACACACCTCCTTTGCATTATTTGCAATTCTATTACATGCACATTAATACGTCTTTTCTGCTTGTTATGCTTCTGATAAACTGCGAATTGCCCTTTTATATTTTTTTTCAAACATGTTACCTGGGACCTTTTTAGTTAGAGTAATTGCATGGATTCAGGTGTGTGTTTAGCAATAAGTATGTTAAATTGAACCAAGTGTGTGTGGGATTTAGAATGGAGACATGCGTATATGTATCAGACAGGTGTAATGTTTGAACATAGCTGAGATGTTGTGCCCTAACTCTTATCTAGGTTACCTAACTTACAACATTACTCTCTGATTGGTTAAAATTCTGTCAAATACTAAAAAAAAACATGTGTGTCCTGATTGGTTTAAAATTGTAAGGACGTATAAGCATAGAGCTGGCAGTTTGAGTGAGCTTCTTGTTGTCCTGGTGTTTTTCAGAGCTAAGGAACAGCACAGAGGTGAAGCTGATCTGGTGATCTCTGATTGTCCTGTAATAGTCCTCTAATTGTCCTGTAATTGTTTGTTGCCAGTGACCTCAAGATTTATTTCCTTCACCCATTGGGCTGGTGCAGGCAGTCATGTGAGTGAAATAACTTAAGTACGGTGTAAAACCTTAAACCAACAAATGTAAACAGATTATCATCCCATCTCTAGATTGTGGGAAGAGTGGCTGGGAATGAGAAATATACATATTTGTATTCAGGAGCCTGTGTTTTACAGTTTTCATTACAATATAATATATTCACCTGTGATTGCATTCCAGAAAAAAAAACATGTGTGTATAAAAATTGGAAACGTGTCAGTAAACCCACATTCGTTAAAACAATTCTCTTGGTATTATGTGAAAAAAAGAGTAATGTTACTTCCAGACTTACGAATGAGCATTTCTTTAAAGTCTTAACAACTACATGTAGATAAAGTTTGGACTGTAAATGTTGGCAGCTAGTTGATTGACAGGTACAGTTGTCTTAAGCTGATTTTATGACTGCAACATCAGGTGTGTACTGTTCCCACTTTACTGCTAATATGTTGTTTCTCCTCCAGCTGACGTGTCAAACATGTACTGTATCTTTTTGCTCCTGGACTATTGTAAAAAAAGCAAATGCCAATTTTCATTAAGCTATAAGATATATATATATCTTGAATAAATGAAGAGAGAAACATTTGCTTCCCTCCTCTGGAAATCAAACCCGAGACCTTTGGGTTACAGGCCCAACACTCTACTCACTGGGATACAGAGGCTCATGGCAGAATGAGACCCCAATTCAGGGTTAGGGTCAGGAATGGGTTTAATATTCACCGGATTTAACCCTAATCCATACCTAAATTTCACCCTGTCTTACAGAGTTTTTGTATTTGACATTTTTATTACATTGTGCAAATTTGTGCATGTTTTTATGTAATTGGTCAAGATTTTAATATCACCCAAATAAGTATTTACGATGATATATTACCTTTGTGTTTCTTTTTATTTGATTAAGCCTCAATAGGTTCTGCTTCAAATAGTATATGTGATTGATGTCTAGAAAACAAAGCATGGTTGCATGGGTTTCAATATAGTTACATGTATATGTTATTTGAAACTTTCTGTAGCCCAACTTAATGATACACAAATATCATGACATAACTTGAAATTTAAAATGTTTATCATTTTTGGCTTTTCTAGTTCAACTTTTAACCTTACTAATAGATCGAGTGGTATAAGTAAAGGAATTGGGCCAACAGTATTATTGAATGTAGCTCTATCAGCTTATTGCATATGGTAAAACTGTACATTAGTAAAACCATTATGCCATCAAGTTGTCATCCAGAATTCAAGGTTTCTGTGATTTATTTTGGTTGTGATGTATGGGGTAATTTATAGCCAGAGATGATTGACTGTAATTTCTCAGTGATTATCTGTAATGTGAGTAGACTGACCACACTTCAACTCTATCATAAAGTACTGAGTAATCAAATTGTTACAGCCATTATTGACAAATGCTTAGGGAGACTGTAGGAGA
This sequence comes from Mopalia vespertina, assembly GCA_030265115.1. Classification (NCBI taxonomy): domain Eukaryota; kingdom Metazoa; phylum Mollusca; class Polyplacophora; order Chitonida; family Mopaliidae; genus Mopalia; species Mopalia vespertina. The sequence goes on from JAQQZZ010082054.1 coordinate 13,679, forward strand.
TTTGTGGCAATTATCTGTTAAATAACGCGTCCCCTTACAGTTTGGGTTTATTTCATAACAGTGGAATTCATAAGTGAACCATAAGACCTAAGAACGGAAGTACAGATGTCCATATTGCAGTTTGTTTGTTTGATTGGGGTTTAACGTCCTACTCAAGGGTATTTCACTTATATGACGACGGATTGTCCACTTCACTTGGCTTCTTGCCTAATGACGGTGGAAAACTGAGAGGAAACCTTGTAAAAACCACCCCAACGATTGCCGGATCCACATCGTGTGACTCACTCATATACCTGATGGTCGACAGACAGTTGACAACTGGCCATCACAGGGGAGATTTTATAAGGTTTCCTAGTGGTTTTCTATCATTTAAAGTAAGTTTGAGTTTGAGAATCCATCATCATATAAGTGAAATAGCCTAAAGTATAATGTTAAACACCAACCAAACACACATACACAAAGAAGCAAAACCAAAACCAAACTTCTCACCTTTATGAAATGGTTACCTTTATACTCCAACAAGTTTCAAAGATATTTTGTCAGATTTTTTTCACACTAAGGCCACACCAATTTTATTTTGTGGTTCACGGGCATTTTTTTTTTTTTTCCAAAGTCTGCGGAGGAAATAAAAATAAAATAAAAACTGGTACTACAGCTGTTTATTTCAACAAAAAAGGTAAACACCGTAAACTTATTATTTATCGAAGGACGGTTTTAGAATACAGGGTTTTTAGCACTGGGATGACTGTTTCAGAATTAAAACACACAAAAACTAACGATCGGAACGTCAAATGTAAAATAAAACAGACGATTTTTTACTTTTATTTTTATTGCATTATCTCCATTTTTTAAGTGGGAGGGCCCGTGAACCACAAAATAAAATTGGTGACGCCTAAGTATGTAAAATAAAGGCTTATAGAAAATGTCAAAATGATTGAATTTGTTATTTAGTTTTACTTGTTGATTTCAGGACATATTTCTTTTCCAGTTTTCCACACTCCTTGGTGCCTTTTTTATTCAACTCCTCCCACAGATTTTAATTTTATTTTTTGTTTTCAAAAGATGATTTGTTTGACTATTTTTTATAGTCTGAGAAGAAGCCAAGGCCAATGAAAAGAAGTACACCTGTGGTGACAAGATAAGACGTGTGTGAAGAGAGAGAGAGATTGGAGTGGATTTATGGAAAACTTGGAAGAAATGGAATTTTGCTGGTGTTGTTTTTATTTTGCACTTTATGGTTTGAATATAACTCGGTTCTTGAGAGTTTAAATTGTACGCTGAATTAGATGTTTGGAAATTGGCTGTAATTGGAATGTTAAATGCAAGTAGAGAAAAGACCGAGAGAACAGTGAAGGATTTACAATATTGAGCCATATTTGACATAAAATAGTTTTATTTTAATATGTGCATTCTTCAACTTCTAGTCTCAAATCTTTTTGCCAACAATTTTTCATTGTCAAAATTGCCCTCAGACTGTTTGGCCAGTATTGTAAGTTAATACAGGGGAGACAACTTGTGTGGGAAAAACTGTGTCTGTTCAGAGCATTTCACAGATGTTTGTTTCCTTTGTAATTATTCATGAATCTTACACTTAAAATAAATATCACAGATTGTCATAGTTACTGTTTGTGGCGTCTTTGAGGCGTTACCAATATTAATGAATATTTTTTTTTAGCTCTTTATAGCTGTATTTGAGCTGCAGCTCATAATTTGTATCTCTCTCTGCATGTGTTGTTTGGTGTATACATCAGTTGTAACATTTCAATAGCACTTAGACGAATGTAGTTGGGCCATCTGGGAAAATTACTATAAGCACACCTACTGCAGATATTTTGATCAGGCATGTGTGACTCATCATGACATGTGTCCATAATATGTTACCATCATAATTACTGTTAATTTAATTAATCCGTGTATCATTATATATGATGACTCACTTCACTAGTTCACATGTATATATTATTTGTAGCCAGGAAAGAAGTGTAACATTCATATACAAGTGTAGTCCAGTTGGCTTGGTAAGTCAATTGAGGCATGGCCAAGTCTCTGTTGAGAAATACACATATAGTCCTGGTCAATACGTGTCATGTCCCACATATTTAAGTCAACAGTTTTTTCATCAAAAAGAAAGAGACTGAGATTTTGTTGCTGAAAACCGTCATTAAGTTTGGTCAAACCATACACAGGGTAACATCTGTGATTCTTTTTTTCTGTGTCAAAACACAAAATCTGACATTTATTATCAGATTTTATCACATTTGTTAATAAAGTAGAATTAATTGCTGTGAAACATCAGATTAATAGATTCTTCTTTTCTTTGACTTTTAGTGCAGTTTGGAAGGCAGTTTGTAGGAGGTTTCTGTGCCACGGTGCTCTTGGCTGAATGGAAACTTCCAGCACGAAGTCTTATCTTATTAAGCTTTGTTATGGGTTCATGAGCCTTGTTTTCTGTTCTCTACTTGTCTTGAATGTTGTCATGTTTTATCACCCGCAACACCAAAAATCGTGTTCTTCAACAACAGGCCTTGATGCTGGAATAAATATGGCATCACACCCTAATCAGACTGGAATTTGAAACTTGTGTGATTGTGTGTTGACAGACAGTATAAAGAAGATTGATTGATTTATTGGTGTTTTACGCCGTGCTTAAGGATAATTCACTTATATGACGGCGGTGTATTCCAACAAAAATTGACACTAGCACAACCTTAAAATGTGAGGTGTTTTGATACTGCTGGAAAGTTTATCTTCCTCCAGTGCTTAGTAAAGACAGGGCACCATCAAAAAGAAACTGGCTTCTTTTGACAGGGTACAAGTTAACTCTGTTTTCAAACCAACAATAGGAAGGAAGTGGACATCCACAACAAACAAGAAAGTTGAGTTCTGTGCTCGTTATACTCTGCGTTCATCCATTATGCTTAAAGTTTTTAATTACAGAGTTATTACATTCATTGTGTCTACTTAATAGATCGCTTACATCAGTAAAATGTACATAAGTTATATGTTACTAGCCTGTGACACTTTTGAAACATGCATGTGTCACAATTTATGACATGTTAAATTGTTTTTATTCGCGTTTTAAATTAACAATCCCTAATCTGACATAACACAATTTATTTCGTTTAAAAATTATAAATTAGTGGTGTTGGTGACCTAGACTTAGTGGTCCAGATTGCTGTCACTTACTTGCTGGTAACTGGTGCATGACTAGATCTCTGTACACACCACACAGTAGCTGAAATGATGCTCAATGTGGCAGTTAACACTAATCAATAAATCTTTTTATGCAAGTCAAAATGGTCTGAACTTCTATCCCTGATATGCAAGTAAAAGATACTTAACATAATAGCAAAAATAATGATTATTAGAGGGATCAGAGGATCGCCTTCAATGCCCCCTTTATTAAAGACATTTCTAGTCTCTCATTATGTTAGACCATCTCATGAACCAGTTACAGTTATATCCATGGTTTGTGACTAACTGCTTATAGCTAATGTCTTTATTCTTTCAAACATCCAGAACAGTCCGGGTGACAGTCAAATTATTATAAACGTAATCACTTTAACTTCTTGTGTTTATCTGTAAAATATAATAAGGATTCCAGTGTAAAGTTTTTGTTTGGTAAATGCAAAGTTATCACCGAATTCTTATATTCCACAAATACACAAGCTTGTTCTGCTTTCATATGTATGTTGTGTGATTTCTTGCTGGATACAGAATAAGCAATGCCAATGGAATGGTAACAGGTTACATAATGGCTGATGATAGACAAATTTCCCTCCTACTTCAACAACATCAAATTCTGTTCCAGCCGAATGTCCAATTATGATATACACTGAAGAAACTGCGATCAGTTGCTCCAGCTACATGTAATGTGTATTATTGGTTTGGTTGGTATTTTGTATCGTAGTTAAGAGTTATTTCAATTGTTTGATGATATTGTGACTAATTGAGACTGCTGGCTATTTCAGACCACTATTTAAAGTGATACAATGGTCCTGGAGTTCTTGATATTTGGGAATCTCTGTACTGGAGACGGCCAAAACAATACTGCTCTTGGAGACAGTCTACTGAGCTGGGTAGCTGCATTTAGTTTGTCAGACATTGTTCTAAGCTTATCAGTTTATCAATAAAAAGCTTATGTAATTTGTTGTACATGCACAGTCTTAATAAAAAATATTTATTTTAAAAACTAACAACAGTTTTGTGTGCTCCGTTTAATTAATGCCTCTTCAACAGGAAGTGGTTTAGTAATCTTCAATTTTAGAAAGTTCTGCTATTAAAGTGGAAATAATCTTTGCAATTGCAATCATTATCTTCTGGATTGATGTGAAATAAATGGAACAATTTCAACTGTTTTCTTTCTTCTCTAATTGTTGTAAATTAAGTGTTCACTCAACTGAGATTAGCTGTGTCGAGTTCATAAGTTACACAAGTTACACGAAGAACTGTGTTAATGTCTAAAAGTACTTAACAACTATAACGGCTTACAAAACTTTAACAGACACTTACACCCCAGTACTGATTTGCGAACTGTAAAGAGAGGCTTCTAGTCTAGCTGTACTTAGTCATTAAATTATGAATATTTTAGAAGGATATTTGGATGTTTGTTTATCTTGAATTCCACCTCACATATCCCTGGATGTCTGTTTCTGATAAAGCCATATTTCTTGTAATCCATCCATGAAGGAAGTATTGTAGACAAGTGAATTTCCCGATTATATATGCATTACTCAAGTACATCAAAGGCTCACTTTGTTGAAGGGTATCAATCAATATACTCTGAGTCTTGGTTGATTAAAATAAATAATGAGAAAACTATAAATAAAATAAAAAAAAGGAGATAGAATATCTTCAACAACATGTGATATATCCTAACAAACAACAAATTAAATATGAAATTGCTTTAGCCTTATATTAAACTTTGTTTGCCAAACATATGCATGCCTATTATGTAAACAGAAAGGAGGAACCGGGCTTGTTTCATCAAATTGGCCATAGTTCTACATATTTCATTCTCTGTCTCTGCTTGTATATACATCACTAGGCACAACAGTAAACGTGAAGCTTTAAATCCATCAAGAAAAGATCTTTATTTCAAATATATTATTATCTTTTTGTGGAGGACTATCTTTAAATTCTTTAAAGCTGATTTATTCAACCCAGAATTTTAATGGAGAGCATAACGTCATGGTAAAAAATAACAGCAAAACACTAAAACTTTACATTTATAACATCAGATTGTGCTCTTTCTACTTTTGTCCCTAAGATAGTTTTGTTTTCCCCTCTTTCAATTAAAACATGTAACCATATGCACTAATTGGACTATCTTGTGGTCTAAACAAACACATATTAAGTAAGTTTCAAGCTTTGATAAGAAGTTTGCGGTGTTCATAAGCAAATACATGCACCACACGACACCGGGAAGCCCAACAACCTCGCCCCGTAGATCAACCTCACATACGCATCTCACTCCCCTACATT
>JAQQZZ010082065.1:0-19160 GCA_030265115.1 Mopalia vespertina
GGGTACAAAATGGAATTTAATCATTAATTAAAACCACTGTTCTTGTATGTTCAACTTATCGACATCCAAACGAGTGTTAAGTTTCTTTTTTGACTGAGTTTATTTAATTGTTCATAAAAATGAATACATAGTCCTTCAATGTGCACACAGTTAACGCCTTGGTAGCAATATCGATACAGGTGCATCGTTATGCAGCCAAAGGATGTAGGGAAGATTTAAAGACAAATACCTCGCGTCCGATAACCTCCACAAAAGTCTGTGGATGCGTTTAGAACACCGGTCCTTTGGTGCTTTGTTTTGCGTTCGGGTGTAGTCATCAGTCAGGTCCGAACAATTGTCACCGTTTTAAGCATGTCGGAACCTCCCTTGGCAGTTTTCCCTTCTGCCAATAAACTCGGATGGAGAGCCGGTCATTTCGGATGGTGGTAACTCGCATCATATGACTGAGTTATCCAAAATGGGGAGGCGTGTTTGATGTTTATGTCTGAAGGCCATCTTGATGTTGATACGATGACGTCAAATAATTGATATCAAATTACTTTCATAGATTATTATAGTGATTTATTGATTGGTGTTTTACGCCGTGCTTAAAGGTATTTCACTTATATGACGGTGGTGTATTCCAACAAAAATGCGATGTGTTGATACTGTTTGAAATTTTATCTGCCTCGACAGCATTGCTACTCTTCAAACAAAATTTATATTATTTGCAACAAGTCATACATAAGTTTTGTTAGGAGACATGTCGTTTAGGCTTCTCGGGTGTATTAAAAGTAGACAAAAACACATTGTACCTGAAAGTGGAAGGAATAACAGGAAATCTTGTTAAGCAGTTGAAATAACACACAGTCGTGGCAGTACGATACACAAAGCACACCCATTAAACCGGAGTATGAAAAGGAAGTCTTCATGTAAATGTTGAGATATCGGGATAATTATTAGGTCTCCTAGGTTTCCACGCGGTTTTTCTTCCGCGAACCTTTATAGGATGCACTATATCACGTCTGACTTCCACAATGTGTCTCGCTTGCTTACATAACGTGTGATGATATAACCTCATTAAACGTGGGCTGAATTGTGAACTTTATCACTTACCAGACTCTATACGTCATTGATTTTTACATTAGTTATATAAAAGTATATATCTTTAAAATGAATATAGACATGCACAAGAAAATGTTCTACCGTCTAGAATTGAAAAGTATAGTCATCACACTACTGCGATAGTCGCACTTTACTTCTGGCTAAGATCATTTCTGCACTCGCCCACGATGGAATCAAACTCTCTATTGTACTTGACCGGACCAACGCACTAAAATAATTGTCAAACTCTAAAAGCCTCATACAACTCTACGACTCGGAAAGGATAATTGTTAGAATTATTACTTGTCCTACAAAAAACACGAATGGTACTCAGAAATCCAGCTCCTAAATGTCCTTTATAAAGCTTATAGAACATTGGTACAGTCTGAAAGCGGACATAAGTAAACATTTTTCGAACCATGCTTTAAAGCATTTCATTCACCCTGGATTCTTCAAACATATAATTAATAGAACAGACGCCAATGGTAATTGATAGTCTAACTAGAGGAATAGCGTGCTTACAGAATACTCCAGTCATGTCAAAACTGAAGTGCGATTTCGATGAAGCTGTTAAATGCTTCAGATATTCGAAGATCTGAAAACGTTAGGCTATGTGCTCGTTGCAATGATGCCGCAATCCCTAGTGTATAACTTATACCAACTTCCCGTTGTTTTAACCATTTGTGATGTATTGCCCCTCCGTGTAACACAGAGTTAAAAAAAGAAACAAACTAAATCAACATTCAATAGTTGTTTCATTGTTGTTGGGTTTTTTTAATTGAACTATTTCTCTCCAATTTCAAAGTAAGCGGCCCTGGAATATAGCCAAATAGACAATTTACGTACAATATACCATGCCCATCCCATTATTTACTTTGCATTTTTAAGATGCCTGCTGTTTGTTTTCTGTAATAAAGCAGATTGTAGAGAACTTTGGGCTGTTTCATACACCAGAGGACAGCATCAACACATAGCCTGCCACTGCCAGTACTATACATCCATAAAGTGGAAAGTAAATAGAGCAAAATCTGTTGATTATGCGGAGATTATTGTTTAGATTATTCAGACTGGGAAATAAGTTGTGTGTTATATCGATTTCACCATCTTTCTCTTCAAGAATTCTCAGCGCTCACAGAAGAGATAATGCCGCCCACTTCGTTTACTTTTCGATTTGTTCATTTGAGCCGTTCAAACCTCAAATTAGTTGTACAGCTTTCGCCCAAGTTACTACATTTATATATTTCAAGTGCATTTAAATAAACCTGGTGAATAGTTTTAGATCTACAATCTAAAAAATTTATTTTTACAGCAAAATGCACTGATCCAAGAGAAACATCTATACCCAAACCCTTGTTAATTTATGTTACAATGAAAGGTATCTGGGCGAAACCTCTGTAAACCAATCCATGTCTATTATACAATAATCAGTAACGTATGAAAGAAACATCTTTGAGACAAATCCTTTTCGTATGAGTCAGAATGAACGGTAATGGTCTAAGAGAAACTTTTATCTGTGTTAATGTACGCTTACAATTAACCGCAGCGATCTGAGAGAAATATCTTCAAACAAATATGTGTTTATTTGTCTTAACAACCAACGGGTATGTAAAATAGTAACAGTTGTATAATATGTGAAACGAACAGGTTTCATGCAAACCTCGCCCTTTCACCTCTCCCCCACCTTTAAGTTTATTGGGTTTGATTAGCCGTATATTAGCACTGTTTCGTGATACTTCAAATAACGTGTGGGTTGACTGACGACAATGCTTTGATGTATTCGTTCCTGTTTGTCATTAATTAATTGATTCAATTAATATTGGTAGCTTGGAAAATGCAAAAGGTATGTTAGATCAGTTTATTAGCTAATATCAAAGTTATTAGGACAAATTGAGCGGTAGATATTACGGTTCCGGGAAAAGAAGGTATTGGACAAATAATAGCATTGCATAACACTGGTACACGTAGATTGTGTTTTATATAGTGTTAAATTATTTGGTATACATTTTTGTAACACGACAATGTGGATTCACCCTTATACGCACCACGTGGCTCAACTGTGATAATCAGCGATAAATAGTTCAGTAGGCCTATATATCTTGCTTAACATGCTATCACACAACCACACGAACTAAGGCGTTGAGTACAATAAGTAGAAATGCAAAGGGTTTAATAAAATACGCTTAAAATGGTCTATGACCACCTTAAGTGAGAAGAACACTTAATTCCAAGCTTTCAGTATTTTCCAAAAGTTATCTGACAGATATATAACCGTGTTTATTCTTCCCAATATAAGCTTAACGGATAAGAAGTTTAGAAAACAACGCCTTAAACACTAAAGTAAGTGCGTCGACAAAATAAAGATTTTCGATGCGGATATTTGACTGTTTAGGCATTTTATTTTAACAGTTCATAACAATTTCTAGTATACAGTTTGTACACACAACTACAGTAAGTCTTAAAACATAAAACTTAGCCAATATCAGAACTGATCTAATTGATTGATCTAATACGGATATATACACCTGTTATCACCTTCTAAATGTTATTTAAATATAATCAAAATCGCAACCTTAAGTTTTGAACGTTTTTCAACTTAAATGCTTTTCAGTCTTGTTATTAAAATCGGAAAGTAAATTTGGTCGCTGCGCAATAAATTACACAAGCAGGACTCTTATCTACGTAAATTTCAGTACTATGCGACATGCCGTTTTCCACCGGATGACTGTTGAAAACGTTACCTTTGTTAACTTTGACCGGAAATGACATCACAGCAATTTAACTCCGAAAAAAAAGCAGTAACAGATTAGTACTCATGAAGCGAATCCGCGTTTAACGATATGCACAAATAACCGGAAGTCGAAAATTTGTGATCAGGTGACTAATTTGATCTACCATTTCAATGACAACAATGACGTAATCTTAACCAAACTCTCAAACTAATGCTCCCTGGGTTTGTTCTATATGCCTGTTAAATTTCAGAGCTATTTTGTGAACTCTTTTTAAGCTTTTACTAATTTTATGAAATGAGAGAATATCAAAATGGCGTGAGTCAATTTAGTTTGTGATTAGATCATATTAGCATTTTATTTATACCTTATTTAGTTTTGGAGATATATAGAGAAAACAATAATATTAATAACCTTATCAATTTTAATGTCTCGCAAGAAAAACTTGAAAGCCATAATAAAATCGGTGGTTTTTTTTTACAATTATTTAGAAAGCGAGCAAATTGGTTATAGATTTGTGTGCGTTTTAAGGTGAATATCACACACAAGGTTATTTGTTCGAGCGCAGAGGAGAATTTGAATAGTATTCGCGATGCATTGTATTCAAGTAAATACACGGAGTCGACAAAATAAAGATCTAATGCAATATTAAAAACATAACGTTATCGGTATAATGTATAACAGACATGCCATGTATGCAATGTCAATATGGCATTACCTTTGGCCATAGAACACTTCGTGAAATAGTGGGTTTTCTTTGTGAATTGCTTGAAATAATCCAAAATGTCTCATTGTCAATAGCATTGTCGTGTATGGCTGGTGCTAAAATTGGCAATTGTATGGTTGTCTCCGATAGTAAAGTAAAAGTGTTACGATAGAAACCAAACAGAAAGAAAACAATCAGCGATTTTATTTATTTACAATAGTTTTGTAAACAAAATTTGACTTGTAGCACATAGACTAACATATAAATAGGAAAACACAGCATTGATATAAACATGTACATGACAAAAGAATAACATGAATAATCGTCAACCTGGTATGATAAGTCAAGTGCACTGGGTGTCACTTTTTATATGAAGACATTGGCGTCATAGTCACGCGTGTGACGGTGTGTGTTCTTGTTGGTAGGGCAAAGTTCAAACTTCAAGCTAAAGCTGGTTTAAATATCGTTTTGTGTAATTTCAGGACTGTTTCAATTTACGGGAGTCGTATTTAACGATGTAAAATAACTTATTATGTAATGACGCTGTGTTGGAAACCTTATTCTAAGTTTGATTTGTGTTATGTTGTTTTTAGATATTTTGGTAAATAGTATGGATGAACATATAAGCTGTCAAACGAGCTTGGATTGTATAGTCAAAATTGAAGGTTGCTAAGGAAACGTGTTTTAGATCAGCAAAACTTTAAGAGGTGAGTCGTGGAAAACATGTATTTGTGCTATGGTTAGACGACTGATTTGTTCACAATATTGTTAATCTGCTTCCGGTCGACCAGTTTATGATTCCTTTCAAGCTACTAAAGAGATGTATGATGTTCCACCGACTAGATGTTGCGATGTGTTCAAGACAAATGTATATAACAAGTAACAATTCTCTAGATTAAAAGGTTTATTGCATGTGATTTTTAGAGAGGTAATGTTAACATGATCTTTGTTTCGTGATCATTATTGATCAATGTGTGGGCTTATCATTTACTACAAATGATACAAAGTAAATGAAAGTTTGGAAATTAGGATGCTGATATTTATATATCCAATAAATGAAGAAAGTAGAACACTTATGATTTGCCTCTTTGTCTTGTCCTTTCGTTATAGCTGTTCTGTAGTTTACCTATCGTTATAAGTTTCTAATACAGTATATGTATAAACAGAACAAAAGTGAAGGCGAAATTTCTATTGATACACGGAAGAATATAGATTCATCCAGATTCTAACCTTTAGCGAAAAGTGCGAACAGTTGCTAAACGAACAACAGGAAAGTATACGGACAGTAACAGTTTGTCGGTAAGATAATCATTATAGCTGCCAACAGAAACCCCTTAACGGCACATGGAAAGACACTTTGATATAATTTGACTTTCATTCCATTTTTATTCTCTTTAAGCCGACAGACTATTATCTCAATTCATTACGGTATTCCCTTCAAGGGTTTGACAATATATCGTTTGTACGTGTTAATACTATGTGTAGATTTAATTCCGTTATTTTTGTTGGATAAATTCATGAACTTGTACGCCTTCCTCTTTGTACAGCTTTATCTATTGAGTCCATTACTGCAGAGGGATTAGCTAGTATGAACCGAATAAAATGTGGAATGTTTGACAAGATAAACCTGAGCCAGACATATTTTCTCCCCAACCGCATGTTCAGCTTCGTTAAGTAGTTACATAAATTGTCCAACGGCTATACCGTTTATGTCTTTTCGTGGAAATTAAGCCAGATTTAAAACTTCCATTCGATAACAGAATATCAAAACAAGGACATCGCACTGAATGTGTGTACCAAATGGAGTATCTCCGAGTCATCCCTCGTGGTGGCTGTATTTTAACACTTTGTGGCTTGAGCGCTTCTATGTCTTCGTCGCTGTCCATAAAGTAGGTTATACGACCTGTTCACGTAATTATCATGGGACAAAGGATATCAGTAACACATTTTATAACTTCTATTTTATTGCAATGTTTCGATATTGTAAACGGTTTGTTGCCCTACAAACAGCGACGTATGTTCAGTATTTTCGTTATCTTTGGGATAACCCTTTCTTAGTTTGAACAGACTCAAGTTTAGAAAATTTTACAGGCTGAGACCTTTCCGGCAATCGAATCCATAATTTTTAGATCCAAGCACCAGATCACAAAGAGTAAATGCCGTCCACACAGACAATTCAGTCAGCCGGTTTTCTACGACGCGACCAATATAGTTTATTTCGTAACATCTTTGACACATTGCTACTGAAATGGTGGCGGATATTGTTGCAAACATCTCTTGGACAACTACTCAAATGGCTCACTTCATTTTGCTTATAAAGGGATAGTGTCTTTGGGCTAGTAGATACACGAACAGGTTGTTGACAATCCTTAGCATGGTAGATTCTTAGAACGGAAATTATCTTTGACAGTGAACATCAGTTTAGCAGTATGTTATCATAAAAGTTAAAAACATTTTAATCAAATGTAGCTTTTAAACAAGAGATTGAGAAGTTATATGTACGTGTTTTGTTATCGTGCGTTGGATCATTCGCTTATTGCCTCGCGCATGACAGGAAGTATTTAAAGTCTCCAGATCTGTATTCTTCTCCCACGCAAACTAATAACCATCTGCTATTTATGATGACTATACACGAGTAAATGTGTTCATGAAGGATTTTAAATGTAATATTAAAACTGGGCAATGCATAGCATTGAAAAGTATAGTAACCATTCAGTTTAATCACCAAACCATCATCAGACGTTATTTTAACTAGAGACACGTGTACAAATAGTGGCAGAAATACTTTGGGCAGTTTAAACCTTAATATCAAGTGTCCAGCAACCGTCTTATAATAACAAAACTCCTGAACTAGCACAGATACATATATATCATCCGACATGGACCCAAGGTTAATCAGATGTGATGACATAGGTAGCTTTTATGACAAAATTTTAGACACACGTGTACGATTAAAACTGTTTGCATATTATATATATTTAAACGAGAAAGATCAAGGGGGAGAATAGCGTGTAATTTAGCGTCTTGGGACTTGCGCCTGTGATAAATATTAGCAGTTATCACTATATGTACTGTCAGACATTCCATAAACTAGAAGTGTGTTTGCTGTGTTTTAGGAGTTTGCTGTGACAAAATAGCCAGTGGTCGTGGACAGTCAGAATAGGTCCAATGAAAATCCAGACTTATATCATAATCGAACTATTTTATTGTGTATGTTCGAAGTGCTCGTATAAAAAATAACAAAACACTGTTTCTTTCTAGCTCATGTTTCACTGTTGCAAATTATAAGTAATAAGTAATCTATGGATAATGTAGCTCCAATGACGTAATCATATCAATACAAGAATAGCCATCAGACATAAACAATAAACACGTGGATAACTCAGTTATATGATGAAAGTAAATCCATGTGAGTTACCTACCGTGAAATGACCCACTCCTCGTCCGAGTTTATTTACGGAACGGAAATGGTCGAAGGATGTTCCGTCATGACCAAACTGGTCACCGTTAGTTACCGATGCTAGGTGAGAGCTACCGACTAAAATCTAATCGGCGCAAGGCAGACGTTTCTGTGAACTGACTGCGCACAACTTACACTCTATGTCATCCCAACTCTTATAACAAGGGCGAGAGAAACAATGCCGTATACAATATTGAATACGGAGTTGTACACTTCTGGCTAATGGACTTCTGGACTGTACATATGGTTGTAAATTTCACAGGTCACTGAATACTCATATAACCGTTGTGTTGAACACATTATATTTCCCTATGTATTGATCTTTAAATAAGGCATGTGGATGGCTATAACACAATGCTTTAAAGGTCGTGTGTATTGGTTCTTTAACATTTAGAAAAAAGTCTTGACGGTATTGAAATGCTTGACAAATTCAAATTAACTCGAGACTAGGCGTTTAAAATTACAAACAATTTCTTTAAAAATATGATAATGCGATAAAGACTTAATATGGAATCATACCTTACATGACTGTCGATATGTGTAGAATAGGAATTTTCTTATTACATTTAAACCCTCTTTAAACTACTACATAGACTTTTCACACGATTGAGTAATGATTTAAAACAAGCAGTTTTTGTTTTGTACAGTGGAAACCTAGAACATACATAAATTGCCCGGCGTTGTTTGCTTTTCTAAAGAAGCTAGTGCCGTCTTTGTTACTTTTTAAGTCAAGGCAATTGATATTATGGTTATCAATGAATTCCTCTGACGTAAATATGATTTGTTTATCAAAAGAAAGAAAGATTTTCTAAATCTTATAAAAAAAACTATTATACAAATAAACCTTTAAAACAGAACTTCGTGGAGACATCAGACTTGCCTGGGGAAGATGATGTATACCGGGTTGTGGACTTCTGTCCTAATGACGTCAGCTAACGCGGGACTTTATAGTGATGTCCCCATGGTGACCCCATATGCCTATACTGTGACCAGCTAACACGATACTAAAAGAGAACGCAAGGATCAAAGAAGTATCGTGTTATCGTGGTTCGTTTGATGCGGACGCTAGAAATTACGATAACGCAAGAATCAACTATCTTATACACAGCACTATTGTGAAGGCATTGCGGATATATATTCTTACAAAAGTACAATAAAGAATAGGTAGTTTTAGTGATGTGATATTTTTTACATTGATGACGTTGGTTGATGTGTCTTTGAGATCCAGGACACTATTACACGACTTTCAGTGAAGACAACAAAACAGATCAGACATTAAGCCTAGTTATGCGAGACATTAAATAAATGATACAATTTGATTTGTCTTTGATCTTGAACAGAACCGTATGATTAAAGTTCACCAAGTAATTCATCCATATCTTTTTAACTGTGTGGTTATGAGCTTAGCATAGTGGTCGCCAGCTCGAGGGAGTGACGTTAATAGGGAACGTCACCGCTTTCAAAACTGTAACATGTGGATCAGGTAATTATAAAAGCAACTGATCTGATTGCGTTCACGGGGTGGATGGTGCAGGGCGGAGGGGGTGGGAGAGGGTGGGAGGGGGTGGGGGGTGTGGATGAGGAGGACGGGTTCAAACATTAATCAGATGCAGTATGGTGGATGGTGGATGGTGCAGGGCGGAGGAGGTGGGAGAGGGTGGGGGTGTGGATGAGGAGGACTGGTTCAAACATTAATCACATCTGTTACGGCACTCTCAAATGATAATACTACTTCCATTGCTTTGCCAAAAACAGCTGTGATTTGTCTCCCTATATTACTGCATTCGATTCGATGTTAAACCGATGTGAAATAACAAAACATTGTACCCCCATTAGGACTTCGTTACGCAAATAGGTTAATTCACAAATACTTACATGAAAAGAATTAATGATCCCAAATCGATTTATCATAGACAGACAAGTTATCTAACCCTTGTTTAGTAGGCTTTAGCAGCGTTCTATTTATATATATAATACATTCTTGGCAATTCCAGCATCCTAATGGAATTGTCAATAAAAGAATTACAGACCACTTAGACTTGTACTGAGAGCTCATACTATTAATTAACTCTTGCTCATTAATCACGTATTTACCTGTTTCGATATATATGGAAAGTGAATTTATTTTAGTAAGACGATTCCATATTAATAACACTGTTTTACTTACTGCTTCAAGAAAATACTTTCTACAAAATAGTCTAAACTTCAAGATATCATGTTTCTAGAAATTTTTGATTTGAACATTTATATAGCTCACAGGCAAAAGAACTCCGATTAATAGTGATTGGCCTTTGCATGAACCGAGTTCTTTTTTTTTTACCCTGAACACATCGAAGAGAAACAGTGTATTCCGCGGGGTAACTAAATCGAAACCACGCTCTAATAATCCTAAAAAACACAAGTGCTAAAAATATGTAATAATTGTGTTTAAAACTAAGTCAATTATAGTTATTTACAGTCACCATAAAAATACAATTTTATAATACACACCAATCCGTTTAAGAAACTTGATAAACAACATCGTCAGCAACGGAAGTGACTGTTTAGAACTGTCGCCTAAAGGGGGTTTGTTTGTCTGTTTTGGGGATTAATGCCGTACTTAAGGTTATGTTACTCATAAATGACGGCGTTCCAGTCCAATGTGCGAAGAAGATCACCCTCGGCACCACTGGCAACAAAGAAAAGGCATGACAAATACAGGACAATCACAGGACGTAATACAAAGACATCACAAACATATCGGCTTCTTCGGAGAGCACCATGCAGGGTGACATGAAGCTCCCTCCAGCCACCCGCTTAATGGTGGAAAAATCCACATAGTCAACCAATATAGTCTGATGTATTCGCAATCACATATTTACACTTTGGTGGGTTCTTAATTCTTTGTGTGAGGTGAGTGTGGTCTATACGATCTATAGAGTATTACCTGGTCTTTTCGAGACATTCAATAGGAGTAAACAAACTGGTCAAATGTAGCAGGGAGTATGTGGATTGTTGGCTGCTTCACCTTAAAGCCGATGTCGACAGATATCGTGCAACAACGTGCATTGTTGTATGATTTGCTATGAACCAATGAAAACCAACAAATTTGACATGAGGTAAAACAACATCGGTTATTTCACGAAGGGCTATCTGTATGTATAATGTTTTATACAATGTTCCAAATTAATATTCTGGAGAAATAATTATACAGAGAGCGTGTTAATCGAATTTGATTAAAATTAATATCCCTATGCGTGTTTTGTTTGTCGCAATTTAGATCTGCATGACGCCATGTCCTAATAAATGGTGTCGATTGGTTTTTAAAATTGACCAATCACAAAACCGCTTCCCTAACCTGGGTTTTAAATGCTGAGGATTTTTTTAAGACGACCCCATGTTAGTTTTACTGTCCGCTTGACTTATTTAGTGCATTGATCCCTTTAAATAGAATACGCTTAATGGACGAAACAGTCAGAACAAAATTATAAATCAATTCACAGCTCCGATCATTTCCATTTTTGCGGACGATATTTCAAGCAAGGCCATGTTGTGTGTATTGTTGAAGACAGTTAACTTGTGGTAACAGAGCTTTGAACTATTTGTCTATTTGAAAATTGATTGAACAAACCCACATTTGGTAACCCAATAGACGGTTTATATGACGCCGTCTTTACTATTTACAAACACTTCTGACATCTTTGGTGATCACGTTTCCTAATTTGCTGCTCGCTAAGATGGGGAAATAACTGATATTATATTATTGCATTATTGTTGTTTTTAATTTAGATCATAAATTTGTTTGCAACTTTACTAGTGAGTTTCACACAGTTGTCCAATTACAGGATGGTCGATTTTCTGCACTCTGTTTGTCCGGGGATTAAGGAGGACCATTTCATCTCCTCATTGCTAATCTGGGCCCTTCATAAACTAGTTAGAAATTAATACGTATGATTTAGTTTTATTTGCGAGATGTGATTAGCATCGCTCCACAATCTCAGTATTGCTCAATTATGAACGATCATGTTAATTTTGTCTTAATCTGTTTTAGGTTGTTAAAATTAAAGTCCTTTTCAAAAGGTAGTTTTCCTGACAGTAGATCGATACATTTAGTGGATACTGTCCATACATTCATATCAAATATAATCGTTTTGCCAAGAATGCTCAATTAAAGTGGGATCCGCTTGTGATGTTTTGTTTGGACATGTGCTTCTTTGTTTGTTTATTTGTCCTAATCTATTTACCATAATTACATACATATTTAAGATTTTGATGATGATAGCGTAGTTTGTCATTTTGTTTTTCTTATTATTGAACATTTCACGCAAGAAACTGTCAATAAGAGGAGCCTATCGATATGTTTTCGTCCCCAACATGTCAGACCCTATTTGAAAATGGGACGATGTGAGATTTTCAGTGTGTCCCGATAGTGTTGCTCTCTTTGGTTTTATATTTGTTTTGGGTTTTTGTCCATAATTTATTTCATAAATAGGAACATATTTAAGATTTTGAAGATGATGATGATGCTAGCTAATTTTTTTAATTACTCAATATCGTTCGCAATATAGTTTGAAAGAAACTGATGTGGGATTTCCCGCCTTTATAACTTTGCTATTCAATATTTTCCTTAGTTTCAGTATTTTGGTACATATTGTCGTCTTTGTCGCCAGTGGGGTAGATTGTGGATTCCTTTACTCATTGATGATTACTCTTTCGCGCATCATATGAATGAAATAAGTACAGTGTTAAACCCCAATCAAACCAACAATCAGTTAAACTACGAATACAGTCATGACAAAGTTTGTTTTCAATAAGTAGAACACTCCTTTCGTACTATCTACATTGACTCGACCTACAGCTGAAATACTGTTGAGTTAAATGACAGTCGTATCTTCTAGTCTAAATAAAACATAACCCATCACCTTGTGCGCAACAAACATATTTATGTAGTGGGTCTTTTTTTTATTTCGTCCTACGATTAAATGTAGATTGCATAATTGTATTAAGGATTGCTAGTTTCGTTTGCAGACATCAGATTATTTGTACACTTGCATCACGATCATCGAGCTGTGGCTTCCAGAGAAAGGAAGAAAATCTGCTTAAAAACTAATTGCGTTCCCCATTCAGAGGTTGACATTTACAAGAGTCTATTTAGAAGGGGAGGGTTTCTTTAATATATATTCTTTCCCGGTTCTATTTAAATAATAGCACGTTAATTAACGAGGCGTTCAGGAATGTATATAACACAATCGGATATAAGGTGAGTCCTCCAAAACAAATGAACGTTCTTTTTATATTCATTTTTATCATAAAACATCTGGAGTCACTTTTCATTGTTCGTCTGTTTTGGGCCTGGCTCATTAATCTAAGTTGTAGTATTAAAGTATAGAGACATGCACACAACTCGAGTAACTCATAGTAGCAGGTGCATATTTGTTAGGCCGTGAGTGTGTTCAATTGAGTGTGTTAGTTTATCAGATAGAATGTTGAAGTGTAATCTATATGTTTATTTAAACTTTCTACGATATTATGTCAATTAACATCACCAGGAAACCCACTCTAAGTCTGCTGTTTCTACCTTGTTAAGGCACGCACATATCTCTATAGCACGGCTGACACTTGCACGATTTTGAGGCACGCATTGCCACGATCTCGGTCGTGCCAATGCGAAAAGTAGTCGTAAACTCGCGTGAAGTGTGCGGAAACTCGTTGTGACTGCGTGACATGTCGGGACGAAAGTTTTGAAATGTTCAAAATTTTGGCACGACAATTTTTCGTGAACTATGCGCAAACTGTTCGTAAACTTATCGTGAACAGTGCGGGACGATGCGGGAGGATGCGCACCAGTGCACGCCATGCCACGACATGCACGACCTGCCACGCATTGTTCACGACTAGTTTGTGACATGTTCACGCATTGGTGCGCGTTGCAGCGTGGTCGTGCGTTCCCCCTGACACGGTCACGTGTACTTCACGCCTTGATGGCACGAGCAGTTCACGACTAGTTCACGCACTTCACGAAAAGTTTGCGCATGGCACGAGCAGCTCACGACGTGTTCACGACGAGTTTGCGAGTAGTTCACGACTACTGCCCAACAGTGTCGCTCGCGTCAGTTATAGGCATCTTCTCTTCTCTGCAGTGACGGTGTCTCTGGCATTCAGCATATTGTCTCTTCCACAGGCAATCCAAAAATGACGCCAGGAGTGGAGAGACCCACTTTTTATATGGCGGGCCCAAATCGCCACGACGGCCTCCGAATTGCTCAAACTCGTCGGGCCAATGCGGAAAGTGCGTAAACTGTGCGCGAACAGTGCGTAAACTATGCGTAAATACGTTCGTGTCAATGCGGGCACTGTTGGGCGCGCATTCGTAACCAATGCGTGAACAGTGCGGGAGCATCCCAGTGCGTGCCACCAAAGTGGCACGACTTGCCACGTCACAGTTCGTGGCAGTGCGTGCCACAAAATCGTGCAAGTGTCGGCCGTGCTTATTACTGGATGCCTGGTTCGTCACAATTAGCCGTAGTCCTTGTCGAAGGATGACATTATGGGCCCTGTTATGCATTGAATACTGCAATATTTATTCGTTTCTATTCTATTCTGTCATTCTTGCCACAGGTAAATACATGTCCCTGCAGTCTTCAACGGTAGATTAAGTACACAGCGGCTACTCTTTTACACTTTGAATTGAACCTGAATAATTGTACCCCTTGGCTAATACTAGTAGTTGGTCTTTGGTTATAATATTGTCGTCGTCATGTTTGTCCGTACGTCATATATATATTACCTGGCATTACAATATACACGGATATGTAACAGCAATATTAACCTTGAATTGCCGATGAAATCACGATCTCTCTCGCGGAGCGCGGGAACTGGCGAGATACTGTATCGGTTTGCAAGCGAAGGGGACAGTGGGGCTGAACAAAAATTGGTTGATTTAACTCTTTAATATTTAAATAATATCTGCTTTCAGAAATACAAAGACTTTAGTACATATAAACGACTATCTTTAGTTCCGTAGAAAGTATTATTATAACTCTGAGAAAGTGCATTTGGGTAAAAACCCTTTCTCGTTCGACAGATTGAATTTACTTTCTGAGAGAAACTGTGGAGTCTCGTGGTACGATGAGCATGACCAAAATTATGCTGAAACGACAGAGAGCATCGATAGTGTGTTTGATTCCCGATATGACAACATTCCCTAGCTCTTCAGCTCAAAAGATAACTCCGTGTGATTGATTTGGAAGTTGACGACGAAGACTCGTCGAAGGTAACACGAAAGGCTTCAGTTAACTTAATTTGGAGATAGGCCCTACGAGGAACTATGACGACGTCTGCTCTAGGTGTCTCAAAGGAAAACGTTTTCGTGTTCAAAACACTTATATCGTGTTGGGTGGTGAACGAAAGTAGCATGGCTATGCTCGAATACAGACTGTCCAAAATACAAAAGAGCGCTTGTATTCTACTTACCGAATGAAGAACCAGTGCTATAAACAAAACCGAACGCGGATGCTTTTGTAATACACTGCCGTTAACATAATTTCTGAATAACATGGCAACGTAGAAGTACAAATTTTGGACTTAAAATATATCTACGCTTAGAAACCTTCTTAAACATAAGAAAGATATTTTGGTAGTGCTTTCGCCATTTCGTTCTTCTGTTTATGTGTTTTAGGGTACATATTGTTGCCACAAAAAGAACGGGCAGTAAACAAATGTTTTGGTTGTTTCTACATTGTAATTAAATTGTTGAATGTATTTAAAATTAACTTCGTTTCGAAGTATCTTTTTTTCTAGTTGTCCTTGTTGTTTGTACTGATGCATTTCAATGTAAAATACAAGATTTCCATTAAAACATTTACACCAATGAACGAGGGGTATTTTCGTGTCTGCCAAGGCAATTTAACTCCCTCCAATGTCCCCACAGAGAGACCCGAGCCTCAGCATATACTGCGGATTTCATGCAGCACACGGACATTCATAAAACCCGTCTGTAGGAAAATGTCACAAATCACTTTGAAGATCATTACTTATGCAACGTCTATTACCCACACTATTAGAAATAATGGTTCTTTGAGGGTTCTTTAGAAAAGAGGATGGGGCTATATGAAGCCAGGATGGTTCTATGTGGAACCATTACGACAAAAACGATTCTTTGATATAAAAAGATAAGGATAAATATTTGGAAAACTTGCTGTGAAGGTTCCATACAGTACCAAAACGATGACGTTGCGCCATTTTGTAGGTCTAGCTCTTATCAGGTATTCACAATTTTATCTGGAGTTAGCGTGGAACGACTTGATTTCCTTCAGTTTCAAACTGACTGCTGTGCAATTAAAACGTGGAGATGATTGCTAACATCACTGTCATTGTCACAATTCAGCATTTAGTGATGCCAGCACCATGCTTCTCAGATATCGGGCAACATCATCGTTGTATACCACGTCAATCGCTAGAAAACCATGCAAATAAAACAAAATGGCAGAAAAACAGTGTCAGTGATTTCACGTTGGACTGTCTTTAGTTATAGTGTTTTATTCACTCTTCCAAATTAAAAATGTCCCAAAAGCCATATTCTTGGTAAAGAATTATACAAACAAAGCATGGCCTCCAAGTAATCTGCTTAAAGCAGGTAAAAAGACCATAGCGCTCATGGAAATTGTTTGTTTGCCTTATTGAGGTTTACCGCCGTGTTGAGGTTATATCATTCATAATAAATGGAAACCAACTTAATCGACAGTGACAACAAAACACGACAAGATAAAAACAATAACAAGTACTGTTGTCACAGCACTAGGGCAACAGGAAGTTCCTGCCAACCGCCTACACGTCCATGGACATATGCTGAACAAAATGCGTACATAGTGAATATACTGTTCCATCCCGATTGGTATGTAAAATAAACCAATTACAGTACTGTTTCTAAATGTGACGAAGGTTTCTGTTGACGAAACCGGGGTTGTCAACCATTTATTTGCCTTTCCTTAAATGCAGGTGTATTTTTGTTTGTTTTAAATCTTAATCTACTTTAAGAAACATGGAGAACGAACAACGAAAGAGCTATATTTGTAGTCCTGGTTTATTTCACCACTCGTGTGTTGTCAATGCATATTCTCTGAGTTTTAAACACCTTTAACAAAATCTAATAGTTGATTACATAAGAATTATTCGTTTAAAGCAGAAAATGAATTGTCTTGCCATTTAAACAGTGGCATGCAATTGATAATATTGCGGTCGCGCCTCATTCGTGAATTTCGTTAACCATCCTTTGCCAAGTATTGAAATAAATCCGAACAAAAATATGGAAAAAATGTTTTAACACAAATCATGTCACCTTATTTTAGCATCACACAATAAGAATTTTACAATATGTGATGGTCAAGACAAACATAATAAAAGAAATACAATTCAATTGATTAATATTGGTATTCTAGTGTGAAGAGGTAATCTCTTGAAGAAATTTGTTCCTCACAGTTTCGATAAGGTAGACTTGTACATGACTGAATCCAGTCCCAATCTGTTTAGACAGCAGATAACTTGATTTAACTGTCCTATCAAAACAAACAAAGTCTACTCATACTAACCAAACCTTTTTTTTTATACATTTACTGCCTCCATAAGGATTGGTCCCAAAAAGCAAATGTTTTTGCCTCTGTGTTCTAGTTTTACACACAAGCCAAATAAAAATGTGTGGCAATTAATTTTAATTGAATCCAAACTGATATATAGAGTTAATTAAATCAATTTGATTTTAGTATCGTTGAAAAGGTCTTCACTACATGTGTTTTGTATTTTCTGTGACAGTTGCTACAACAAGTAGTAAGGCTTTGATCATAGAGATGTTTCTGCTGGGAAAGTAAATGGAGATCTATAAACACTTTCAACGTCTATCAAATATCATCACTTCGTTATAATTTCAGCAAGGGATGTTAACAAACACATTAAGGAACAAAAACAGACTTTATTTACTGATCTGCTAAGCAATCAGAGGCAGGGTTTTCTGTGTTACATAACATACATGTATTACAACACACCATGGAAACTAGATTTAGTAATTATGTTGAAATCGACATCAATTCAATAGCTGTTATAAATATCTAACGGATCAGATGAAGTGTTTATTGGATTAAAGTCTGGGTTGTATACTCCAAATTGATCATAATGGCCACAACGAAATATAAAGATCAAAGACTAGTTTACAAACAATATTTAATAAAACTGGGACGGAACGGTACGAGATCTAATAACACTTAATATATACAATTAAAAAAAATGTCATCTCTGTTCAATACGATATTGTGGAAATTAAATTGGTCGTTTCCATATAAAAACAAAATGAACATTAACTGCTCAGTTACTGCATAATGAAGGAACCGGAAGCTCGACAAACAACTAGAAGAAGGCTAAAATTTCCTGACTACAGGTTTCATGTGAAATTATAACACTGAGTTGGGGAAGTCAGTCACACGTCAAAGAGAACAAATACTCTATTGATTATACGAGGATTGTTCAATGAGAGCATCGGGGCTCTAGAATCTATTATTAAGTCAAATCTCTTCCGGATAAATAGAGGTTGTTTTTGTCTGAACGGTTCTGCTAGCCTGCTCACCGGTCCGATCCTCAGAGTTCACTATTGACAGGAAACAGATTTCTCTCTGAGCCGATCCTCATAGTTCACTATTGACAGGAAAGAGATTCCTCTCTTGGCCGATCCACAGAGTTCACTATTGACAGGATAGAGATTCCTCTGTGGTCCGATCCACATAGTTCACTATTGACATGATAGAGATTCATCTGTGGTCCGATCCACAGAGTTCACTATTGACATGATAGAGATTCCTCTGTGGGCCGATCCTCAGAGTTCACTATTGACAGGAAACAGACTCCTCTCTGGGCCGATCCTCAGAGTTCACTATTGACAGGAAAGAGATTCCTCTCTTGGTCGATCCACAGAGTTCACTATTGACAGGATAGAGATTCCTCTGTGGTCCAATCATCATAATTCACTATTGACAGGATAGAGATTCCTCACTGGACCGACCCTCAGAGTTCACTATTGACAGGATAGAGATTCCTCTCTGGGCCGATCCTCAGGTTTCTTTATTGACATGCTAGAGACTCCTCTCTGGGCCGATCCTCAGAGTTCACTTTTGACATGATAGAGATTCCTCTGTGGTCCGATCCTCAGAGTTCACTATTGACA
>JAQQZZ010082086.1:4004-19158 GCA_030265115.1 Mopalia vespertina
ATAGCCATATCTACTGTAACTAATTGCTGACAATCCATATAGCCATATCTACTGTAACTAATTGCTGACAATCCATAGAGCCACATCTTCGTATAATTAAGTCAAACTAAATATATACAATGCTGTATATTTCTTGCATTATACATGGTATAAAAGAAGATATTTTGAACCCGGAGTTTATGATACTCTAACCCCATTCAGCTCAAAATTTGCGATTTTTTATTGTTGCATATTCAAAAAGATGAGATAGTGACTTTTATCCTAGACCAGACCCAATAAAAAAAATTTAATGAGAAGACCGTTAACTTTGATGATAAAACTTATTAACAACAGTGGTATTTTTCAACAGTTTCCGTGTATTGTATATTGAGAATGTTAGTTAGAAATAGTATTAGCTGCCAATGTAAATACACGTACTGACGCCACATGTGGTTGATTGGTGTTAGTCTATTAAGAAATTGATCACAGCTTGAATGGAATTCAATTAACATTTGGCAAAGTCAGCTCTGGTCAATTTTATAGAAAAACTGGTATATTTCAAAATATATATGCATAATTATTTGCGAAACATACATAGAATAGGTCAATTCGATATTATAAACAAATCGTGAAAAAAGAAGATAGAATTACTTCAAAGAATTGAGCATGAAAGAGGTAAACCTGTCCTTGGGGAAAATGCCCACTCCTCAGCTGTTATTATACCTACAGAACTGATTTTTTGCACTGATATTTTTTTGTGTTAGTTTTAGAAAAAAATTATGAACTTATTATTGTTCTGCAAAAAAAAAGACTGTTCAGAATATACAGACATGTGTTGCAAAATTCACAGTAGTTAAGAAGTAAAACAGCGAAATGTAAAACCACTCTGTAGGGGAGTTAGAGTATCCTTACGTAAGCTATCTGGGCTAAAGTGCGTCTCCTGATCTGAATAGAAAAGGAGGCATTCGGTAGCATTGGACAAAAACATTAAAACAATGCTCAAGTTATTGTAACTATCGTTCAGTATACAATTGTTATAATGGTGCTGCCCTTTACGTAATTAACTGTTAAACTTTCTGCTCACACGGCCTCCTATCGGACTATGAATACTCTTTATTGCTAGGCCTTGATATTTAAGCTGTAGTATACGTATATGATTTCCTCTATTGAAGGCATCTTGTTGGATGTCGCAACGCCAGATTGTCGTTTTTAAAAAATTCCGCTTGACAATACTTATTGCTACCCTTTATTTAATCGCCCGGATGAGTGATAATACTGAATCAGACCAATTTTACAACTATTTCAGTACCATTGTGTCTAAACTTGATGATAAAACACAATCAGGAGATAAACAGTTTCCGATTGCTTTGGTCCGCCTGTGGCTGCATCTTTCCAACTGTCTCTTTTCCAACATAAAATGTAGAACAGATTATAAGGAATCTAAACTCCTCTTCACCCTTTATGGTATTCGGATGGTTAATCAGAAAGTAGTTTCCCCTTCTATTGCGCTAACCGTACCTAACATTTGAACGGATAGTTTAGCACTGATTATGTTCCAGCCTCTGTGGAAGTATTCAGAGTTACTCCGATATTTAAATCCCATGACACTTCTTCGCCAGAAAATTATCAGCCAATTTGTGTCTTGCTTGTCCCCGCAAAATTCGGTTTTCTAGCAAACCATAGCACAACTCATGCTGCTAATTTAATCCGCAACTACTTTATTGCAAAACAGGAAAAGAAAAACTACAGCTTTGAAACTTGCATTGAACTTTCCAAAGCTTTTGATACAGTTATAATCGTTCAAATATACTCAATAAATAAAAACACCTATGGCCTTTGCTATATCTCTAACAAGAGGTTCGAGAGTAACCTTTCTGGCGAGACCTATTCTGTTAAAATTGACACTCCTCTTTCTAGACCACAGGGGTCAATTGATTCTCTTCTAGTCTTAATTTATGTATCATGTTTCTAATCTTTTTCGTTTCACTTTGTGTGCTGATGATACCTCTATAAACTACACTTCGTCACTTTCTGACCAGCCAGTAATAACTACACTGACTAAGGAATTCGCTTCAGTACAGTTGTGGTTCTTCACCCATCGTCTCTCCCAATATAAATAAAACCAAGTTTATGTTAAGTTATCCTCCTTCAAAATTGGTTGATGGATTGAGGTTTTACGCCGTGTTAAAGGGTAGTTCACTTATAAGACAGCTGTGTATTCCAACAATAACAATGCTACCAACACAAACATAAAATGTTAAATGTTTTGATACTGTTGGAAAGGCAATCTGCCACCTGTGCCAAGTAAAGATCGCATTCCTACTCTTCAAACAAACTGCCCATAGCCAAAGGGCACTCCTTCAAATAGGTCAACGGCATTTGAAATGTTTCCAGGGAAACATTTCAAATGTACGTTCAATAACAATCTACCGTTGTTTCGATTTTGACCTATGCCAATAAATTATATTATTATCCATATTTTTTTTATACCAATTACTCAAATACAACTGTTAATTTAAACCTCTATAGACCTATTATGTTTTACCCTTTTTGCGTTGTACTCGTTACAACACACCACTCCAAAAAAGTTAAACAAGCTCCCAATTACGTTTAGAAATATTGATTCGCTGTCCATATTTGAATCGACTCTTAAGAATTATTTTCTCGCTTCTCTTTGATGGGTACAAAATATGTGCATTGCTGTTGAACCCCGTAACTTACATCCTTAAATGATTGAAATTCATGTAAAATTATTATTTATATAATGAGATCGAGCAAGCTTTGAAGATATTCCCACCTATTACTAACTACTACTCAATCGATTTGTTACTATTTTTATTGTTAATAAACAAATACAAAATACGAACTTGGTGTTCAACATCTGACCGTAGCTTAATTCGGAGGAAGATGCCAGACATATATGTCGCATCCAAATATTTCTGTGACTTAAAATATAAAACTGACATTGGGTTACGAGCGTCACTGATTATGTAACGGTTCTATTACACTTCAGAATTAATAACAGTTGTGAGGTGTTTTTTCTATAATCGGCACGACTTCAAATGGTCCATGGCAGAATGTACAGGAATGGAGCTTGTTTTCTCGACAAGGGACGCCGTATTTGAGGTGTAATGTATATATTAGTGTTAGCATTTAGCTTAAATTGGCCATGATGCAGGGTTGTCAAATTATCTGCAGCCCTGACGAAATGAATTCATCATCTTCCTTTGGAGTTGTTGCAATTCAGTTCCCTTTCAGCCAACCAAATGTTTGTCTCTATGTAAAATTATTCCTAATGCTGGTTTGTTAAATACACCAACCCCTTTATCAAATGAACTCACCATCGTTCTTTGAAGTTGTTGCCATACAGTTACAATTCATTCAGCCAACCAGACGTCTGTTCAGTGGAACAATCCACCATTTACATGATATGAAATGTAATTAATATGAAATGATCTTGTTTTAACCGATATACTCTATTTGATATTGTGAACGGAACAAATTGTAACAAATCCAACACGCGAGATTTTAGTGATTCCCAAAGAAAGATCTTTGGGAAACGGTGAGCTCATTTATTATCATTATTATCCGGTTTTTCACACATGCACAGAGGAATAGTCAGACTTCTGACATCCACAGGTAGATATAGCTTGAACCTTGGGTTTGTCGGAGATCAATTATGTAACTTGTTTGGCCTTTACTCATGCATGGCACTATGTCACCGTGCTGCTTAAGAGATTTGTCTTATTTTCATCATGTGTAGCTGTTCTAGACTTGTATCATATGTTGCAACACCCGTATCGCGGCGCTCTATAGTGAAATGGATAAACCCTGTTACGGTGACGGCTATCATCTGGTAATTTGTTTCTGGTATTCTCTATTTGTTGTTGGCAGGGGCATAATAAGCCTTCTGAGACCAGTTGTCCAACTGTTAAATTTATTCCTGAAATTAGATGACCTCACGTCGAGGAGAAGGCGTATCTTAAATCCTAGATTAGTGATTTAATCTGCTGTTGGAAGATCCTCTGGGTTTTGAGGAACAGGGCCATGTTCTGTAACACTTCTTATCCTACTTTCTTAGCATATAAGGGAATTACCCTTCCACCATTCACTGTGACGGTAAGCACCGTACAAGCAATATTGGTGGCATACAGTTTGATGCATGTCTTCTGTTCGTAATATGTAACACGGCGATGTCGTAATCAATGGAAGTAACTATTGTGAGAACTGATGACTTTGCCTTTCCACAGGTGTTAAGTGTGGTACAGCCACAACGAGAAAAAACGTTATGTACAGTGGGTGACTTTTTCAATGTGACAGCTAGTACAGAATAGCTCTACATTTTAAGTGCTTAAACCAACTAGCCAATACCTATCAAACGAGGACTTATAGACATAAGCAATTTATCTTAGCTTATTTTACCCTTGTAACGCGCTTTCCGCGTCTTTTTCTGTAACATATACGTCTGTACATTGTTGTTCGGTAAAGAAGTAAATGGAATATGTGCGGTTTTCAATTAATTCTGAAGCAAAATATAACATTTTCGTTTGCCATTTTAGAGATGTTTGGCGCGTTATAGGCTTTTAAATATGTGCAGGCAATGTTAGGGTTAAATAAATTGTTTAGATGGATGTTAGCTACATGGTTCCAAATGAATATCGATCATAATGACATTGACAGGCATCCAATTAGAAACATGGGCTGAAGTTGGCATTCACATCAATTGACAGGTATGGCTGTATCAAAACAATCATTATTGGTTACATGCTATGACGCATTTCATCTGCAAAGTTGGGTATTGAATTTCATTTTTTTTATTGCATAACCTATTGCATGAAAAGCCTGGTAGGTTACATCGGGCGAATACACAAATCGGACTGGTTTGAAATTTTGAACACCTGTATGTATTGCCTATCGTGTATAATTTTACTGTAGTTTGTAAACGCTATTATGTCGGTGGGAGTGTATTGCATGTGGTCTTGGCTAATTGGCAAAACCATCGATTGCTGGGTCATGCATCATATTGTCATACTCAACAATGTTCATCGCCCTGCTCTTATCTTGTATATTGATATTGTTGTCGCCATTTGGGCTTACGTCACGTGTTATGGAAGTAAAAATCATAAGTACAGTGTAAAACCGCAATGGAACAAACACACGCCATTAAAGTATTCGCTGTCAATCGAAAGTTTTAGTCTAGATGGGTATACTTTTCGTCAACTTAATAAGTAGATCGATCTGGATAAATGTGAAGATTCAGTTTATGTCCTCCCATTGCTATCTGTTTATGTGAAATATCATCGAGTACGACATTAAACTAAACACCAAACAAATAAAAATACCGCACAACAAAATTCAAAATTACCCTAAACACGGATTTTCAATTGATTTCAGGATATATACACGCTGAGAAATTTAGGAAAAGTGTAGCGAAGCTACTTTCATGCGTACATCTGATGAACGACACATTTATTGGGATCTATCTAGTGCGATGGACTTTTTTGGCGAGCATGTGGGCGGTGGTAGTAGGCAAATAATGCACCGACATATTGAGATCACAATGGGAGTTTTTCCTGTATAGCTCCATGTTTTTAGACTGTTTTCACCAGTTTTTAAACGTTTTAACCTCCGTTAAATAAACACCAATGAAAACTTTCCCCAAAAAACACAATGGAAGGTACAATTATTTTTTGTCTTGAACCACATTCCATTAGGCCAATGCTAACGAGTTAATGGACAACCGTTTGACAAAAATCGACAAAAGTCTGTCAAAACTGACACTTAAAACGCTACACATATAGACCATGATATAATATGTTTACAACCAAGACAAGAATCCATAGTTCTTAATTTAAATAAAACCCCATTTTTAGTAGTTGTATGCAGACAACGCGACTGTATGTGCGAAAGTTTGGGAGTTGTGACAGCTGTGTAATGTCTTAGTCCCGTTCCCATGGGGCCATCAACAAAGATACCAACTCTCTGGGCGCCTTCAGATTATCCAAAAACTTCATTTCCTCCTCCATTAATTTCTCTGGTTCCCTAGGCCATTCATCCGCTCAGCTGACACGAGTTTCAATAAAAGCTCCATTCTCAGCCACCAATCACTGTGTATGGAGACGTCGTGTTCGCGATCATTAACTGAATAGTGTACGCCCCGCGAAGAAGAAAGAGGACATGCGCCAGCTTTCGCGATACCGTCAATCTCAGAGATTCCAATCACAAAGATGTGGTCAGGGTATATACTAGTGTTGACATTGTGTTAAGCTTTCAGCGAAACAGTGGGAAGCAATATCTATTAGCGTTTGAATGCTGTACATAATTGAAATCTCCAGAGGTTCCGGTATGTGGATACATTTATAAGTCTGATATACCTATTTTGATCGGGGGATTTCTTAATACGGTTTGTTTTGCATTGACCAAAGATATAGCGATTCTTGGATCTAACACTCAGGTAGACCAGTGCCACACTATGTATTAACGGTAATAGGGTTTACCTGCTCGGCTACATACATGTAACCAAATATCGATTCAAGACAGAGCATGCTTTATCAATCGACTCAACAGGCTGCAAAGAACAGCAACCAAGGAAAGGACAAATTTTGTTGGCCTAGGTGACGACAAAACGCGGTGCCAGGGTTAATAATAGTTAGTGCTTTCGCTGGGAGGAAAGCATGAGCACTCCCTTATTCAGTATCATAGCATCCCGTCATCACAGATTGCAGGAGTACTGGATTGCTCAGAATGGTGACACAAACGGATTAATCGGAGATAGAAACATGGCAAACGGCTTCGGAGGTAAGGCTTCACATTACTTCTCTTTCAGTGTTCATTACAACAGTTCAATTACAATGACTTAATACTAAACCATGGGGGTGTCACAAGAGCACATCCACAAGCTTCCAAATCCTGCCTTCTCTATTTTGTTGGATGTTTTGTACGTTATGCACTTGAAATTCGCATACGTTGTTCCATTGCGTCGTGTGTAGCGTCCCGTGACTTTTAATTGCTTTGGGGCTCGTAACAGTTTCCCGTTCGGCTAGCATGCCTTCATATGAGTGAAATAACATTGAATATCACATCAAAGCCCAATATGGTCCGGAGAGAACTCTAAATTTATGTAGCATGTCCGGTGGTATATTCAGGTGTAATATAACCTAACATGATATAGGTGATTTTCTTGAAATTTTGTTTTTTTCTAGATATAGGTTTATTCATTTGGTACATATTTTTCAAAGTCTGTGCAGTTAGCAAACCAATGATTGCATAGACCATGTATATTCCAGCCTACTATCACTTGCGATCTTGCATCAAATAAATCAAACGTAGGTGGGACCTTGTCTAATTTGGCAAAAACGGAAATCTTTGAAGAAACGTCCGTCATAAGTTTGTAATATTTTGATTGATGAGTTACAAAGAAAGTCCAAAATAACTGATCGATGCACAGTGACTTACAAAAAATTCAAAATATATTGATTGATGCACTGTGACATCCAAAAAAAATTCAAAATATATTGATTTATGCACTGTGACTTAGAAAAATTTATAAATCTATTGATTGATGCACTATGGCACAGAAAGATGTCTGCTGCTGAAACGAAAACACATTTGTTGATATATTATTCAATATTATTATTGAAAAAGAAGGTCAAAAAAACTTCGTGCAGGAAAACAATGTGTATAAATTTACAGTGCACGAAAGCACAACAAATGAACTTCGTGTTACCGTTATGTCGAGAAGACACAAGTTCACAGTTGGAAAGCTCACTACATTCTTAGCAAAAAACGGCTCTAATGGAACGCTTTGATGTTTTTCAGTCATGGCTCTGGTGGAACCGTTTAATGTTTTTCAGTCATGGCTCTGGTGGAACCGTTTAAGGTTTTTCAGTCATGGCTCTGGTGGAACCGTGTCAGGTTTTTCAGTCATGGCTCTGGTGGAACCATTTACAGTTTTTCAGTCATGGCTCTGGTGGAACCGTTTCAGGTTTTTCAGTCATGGCTCTAGTGGAACCGTTTCAGGTTTTTCAGTCATGGCTCTGGTGGAACCGTTTCAGGTTTTTCAGTCATGGCTCTGGTGGAACCGTTTAAGGTTTTTCAGTCATGGCTCTGGTGGAACACTTTATGGTTATGTATGAAACTCTCACACCAAACTGTGCCAAGTATTTATCCCTTTCTTTGTATATCAAAGAACTGTTTTTGACGTAGCAAACCAGCTTTGAGTGTATATGTTATAAACACTATTGACAAAGGTTTCTGATTATTCCTTCCTGTAATTCAACCCATTTCTGCTTGTTTATAAGAGCAATGGTTTATTGATCAATGCGATAAAAAACATATGTTGAGAAAGCATGTATTATAAATGGGAGCGAAATTTTTTTTTATTTTTTAGAAACGAAACGCTTCGGGTAAACAAATATACGATTTTGGTTAATATTCATGCGTAGTGACGATTCCACAGTTACGAGAATCCCCAGAGATTTGTCCGATTGTTACTTTACCTTTTTCAGCCCATTACTTTAATAAAAAGCTACCCATACTTGATAGAGTTAATCTAGTTCGTTCATTTGATAAAAATGTGACCATTTTCGAGACGAGTTACATCAAGGTTTTAATGTCTGTTTGCTTCGTGTCGACTGATCCTAATACGACCCGAGAAAGTTAATACAAGTCTAAAGTTCTTAATATATGTTAAAATTATGTTAATGGATAAGAAACCAGTGACTGTTTGAAATAGTTTTTTTTAATTAAGAGAATATTTCTTCTTCTCTCAGTTGATGTAAA
Organism: Mopalia vespertina; assembly: GCA_030265115.1. Classification (NCBI taxonomy): domain Eukaryota; kingdom Metazoa; phylum Mollusca; class Polyplacophora; order Chitonida; family Mopaliidae; genus Mopalia; species Mopalia vespertina. The sequence continues at coordinate 12,765 of JAQQZZ010082086.1, forward strand.
CTTTGGAAATATTTTATTGTACACGGCAGGCAGGCAATATCGCAACTTTTTGTTTATTTGCTAGTTTTGATGTTACGAGTTCCTTTTTGAAAGTGAATATTGACAGTATTTTCGATATTCTGGGAAAACACTTTCTTATTTTGAACAGATTCTAGTTCAGAAAATTTTTCAGGTAGAAACCCGTCTGGGAATCGAACCCACGACCCTCAGAGTTAAGCACTGAATTGCAAGCAGTAAATGTCGGTCACCACTCAGCCCCCCCGGCCTTCTACAAAAAAAGGAGGTTACTCAGCTGCAGTATAGGTAGCGGACATTCACTATCCCTCTGATAGGAGAGTGACATAGCTCCCAAAGCTGAAAGCAATCAATGATTTTTGTGCCTTTTTAGAAAGTGAATACTAACAGCTGATTAACCTTCTATTTTTGTAGAAGGCCGGGTGGCGGAGTGGTCTAGGTGGTCGACATTTACTGCTGGTGATTCGGCGAACCGTGGGTTCGATTCCCGGACGGGTTTCAACCTGCAAAATTTTCTAAACTAGAAGCTGTTGAAACTCAGGAAGTGTTATCCCAAAATAACGAAAATACTTCAATGTAGTTCAATGTAAACACAAATGATGATCGATCCCCACATCCATCGGAGATCCCAGATGGTTTCACTCTGTGGCTGATCCAACCACAACGATTTTTTTTTATCCCATTCCAAATGGTTTGATAAAAAAGGATTGGCTTCGAAGCACAACGTTAAATCCTAAGTAAACACGGATATAAACATCGGGTGAACAAGCGGTAGCTTTTGCGCGTTTAGAAAAACTGTAGCTTCACATATTGACACAACAGTTTGTAAATGTGCATGATTGTTTAGTTCAATTTATCTGTCCCATTTTTACCAAAACTGAAGGGCTTCGGGGGATCATAACTTTTGCCACACATCGAACACTTCAAATTTTACAGTTGGAATACATGGCCACCAAGGAAATGAAACAATCTTGACCACGAGTTTTGTCCTGAATCCATCAAAGCGGACAAAATATTTACACTTGTATGCGATTTTCCTAAGATTAAACCAAGTAAGTTGTTGCTAGTGGTCAGTTGCTAGGCGATTAAACTGTACTCTAGTTGTTAGGCTCAAACTCAACTGAAGAGGCAGTCACACGAACATTACATTATGATCTTGGTTTAATCCTTATCGAGGCCGGATCATTTTATTTCACCAGGCAATGGCAATCAAGCCTTTCTCCGCTACACAGGAGACACGTTAACTGGAGACTACGTAAATAGACCTGATGTACTTTTACCCTTAGCCCTCTGCCGAAGGCTAATATGTTCTGATCATAATTTTCCTCACTTTCTCAAGCGTTGAAGGAAAATTAATTGCTCAACAGAGCAAAACACTTCATATAATTTGCTGTATTCATTTGGCAATAACACCGGCGTCATACAAGTTATAAACATCATTAAGCACGGTGCGAAACATCAATCAATCAAACATGAGTACAGCGCTGAACAAGAGTTTATCCATATGGATAAACAAGAAAATTGTTCTATAAAACGCGATAAAACCTCTGACACCCTCATAACAAAATTATTTTGTTTAAAAAAAATTCAAGGTATTCCTTCAAGTGGGTTTCACTCGCAGTTATCTCCCCCACACACCCCTCCAATACATTGTGTTTTTGGTCTATTCAGGTTTTTATTTGGATCAGACCTATTTCAGTGGCTCCACGAAGCCAGTGTAATCGATGAGCAAGGAAGCATTGTTATGGGTTTCATTTAATATGGTAATCCCCATAAGTTCCCTTGATGCTCGTCTGTCACCCATCTCATCTTTAGACAGTGTCGTTTACAAGAACTTCCGTTTTGTAGCCCTTGACAATGAAACATTCGTATCTATTTCAAACTATCATTGATCAATGCCACAGGCTATATTGGAGATTAATGAACATAGCATGTATTTCCGGTAAATGGTTTAAGAAAAGTAAAAAAAAAGGCTGGTTTATCATACGTATCTCTCAAAAGAAATGCCCAGGGCTTCACAATGTATTATTTTATACCTGTCCGTAGTGAACAGCCGTGGTAATATTAACCAGCTGTTATAACACGGAGAGTCTATGATTCCAAGTGCAAAGTGTATAGTCAACTCTACATGGATGGTTGATCTCACTCAAACGCCACCATTATGCGGAGTTTTTTATTTACTGGACGCGTAATCAAAACAACTATTGCTTGACAGGCTTTTAGCCGTCTGGCGATCGCTGGCTTTCTTTGAGTATTAGTTCCGTCTCCAAGCTTCTAAACCGCGGAACCTTTAGTAGGGTATAATACCCCCAGACAAATGTAAATTACCGGACGGATTTTCATGAAACTGGATGAAAAGCACCACTATATGTACAATTTAGCCCCTAGTTGTCCCCTCCCGGACCCCCTTCTCTAAAGAAAAACTGTCAGCACTATAGGCCTACCCATGCTCCCGCCAAACATTGAGACATTTGCAGTTTACTCTTGGGATAAATATCCGGCATTACTATCTTTAATACCATGCATCCATACAGAAAACAAGACTTTCTTTATCTTTGTTAGTGGTTTTTTTTCCACTATGCTGGCGGCCCTCTTTGTAATGGTGTAACATGACAGGACTCAGAAAGGTGGATTTCGCCTGTAACTCGTTTCAAAGTTCCAAATGAGTCTTAACTAAACAGCACGTTAATTTTCAATAATTACGTTTTTGTTTTCAAAGTTCTTCGAAGGCTTACCTATGAAGCTAGGAACACAAATTAAATCGTAGTTATATTTGTTGGGAAATTAACATGTTTTCAGTTAAAAATGATACATAATAAAATGCAAAGGTACAAATGAATTTATTGAGAAGTCTTAAAAATGTGCAACAAACTTTTCGCTTGTCCTGTTTTACCTAAATGTCAGTCGATGTTTTTGGCGGCTGATGGTTGGGAATAGTGAGCCTTCTCGTTGCTATGACCGCAAAACCAGCGACAGGCCATATCGCCTACCGACATAGCATACATGAGCATGCCAAATTAGCTCGCTTTTATGACTGGCAAAAATCTAATAACATATAATACAAAAATTCATTTATATGCGTGACGACGCGGCCTTGGTCAAAATAGTTTTTCTTGGCATAATCTGTTTACTTGATTTTTGGACCCGCTATAATATGGACCATATAGCGTCCTTCCATAATGATTCTGATTTCCGGGTACTTTTTGATAAAATTGTTTGAGCTATTGTTCGGATTAGTGTCAAGTTAAGATTTGGTTACCTGCGAATATTTAAACAAGAATTACTACCTTATATAATCCTTGATGTCATGGTTTCTCATTTCCGGATCGTGGTGGGTTTTTTTTTGTGATTTGCTTCAAATACAGATCGCATTTTGGTGGGAAATTACATTTGACGAAATTACAGATCAAATTTTGTTCTCTCGTTCATTTGCTTATATTTTCACCAGAGGTACAGCCCTTGCGAAACTATCATTCTTGATTTCATGGCGTCAGTTTGCCTGATGTATTTTTCAAGAACCGTTTGAGATATTGTTTCAATTTTTGGTGGGCATTTTGATTGAAGCAAATTACATACGGTTTATGTGTCATTGCCTTGAACACATTTTTTCTATAGTAACTGTGAATATATAATTATAAATGATATACATATTCTTTTTTTAAAGAACGACACAAAAAGCACCCCAAAAAAATCCATAGAACGTCTGATTTCACTAGGTATTTCATAGAGTGGTTGAAGACATTATTCTATGATGCTCTATCATATGGTTACTTCACAACAATTTCAATTTTCTATTCGGAATATTCCATTGACATTGTGCACACAGATATAATATCGCAAATTGTTCATCTTTAAATTGTTTGCCAATCGAGCCGTGCACAGCAAAGGAAACCAAGCACCTGTTGTTGCATTTCAGTACATATAATCGTAGACCAAAAACAAAAAGGTTATCTAGGTAGGCTATAATCAGACGACACCAAGCAGTATCAATTGCTGTGCTCAACGTGTTTAGTTCTGACAAATTATTCAAACTATTAACAACCTACCCCCACCCCTCGTGTTAACAACATACGCATATACTGCATGCTGCTTTATATGCAGCCACATGAACTGATTTGAATTGTAATGGTAGCACACTTGACATCGTTATTATCAAACGTCAACCATGGACTTGAAACAGGGGGCATCCGCCGTATCAAAGCCACAACACTAGTTTGATGGTGCCAAGTAATCAACAAAAGCAGGTAACATCGGGATAACCATGTCAATCCTCTGTTCTCTACTGCCTTCACTTAAATCAGACTACTGCATGGCATCGTCCCAGATCTAAAGCCAAAAACCTAACCAGCAAGAGTAACTGATTAGTTATCAGTGCTGCAAACAACTGGAACTCATTGCCATACAACGTTAGGAACAGTAAAAACTTAAATATCTTTAAACCAGCTTGTGCAGCGTTTTTTGCTGATGTATATTATTCTTAACTAGCATGTGTAATCATATTAATATTATCTACTTTTATAAAATGTTCTTAAACTTATTCTTAATATTGTTACATTAATATCCTTCTACTCCTGTTACAGCCCACGGCTACTATGAAAAACAGTTTGTACTGATAGCTTGCCCGTGTTTAAATAAAGTCTATTATTATTATTATTATTATATGGATATGTGGCAGTACAAAAGAGGCACCTGTAATAAAGCCGAAGTTGTTATCCATAAAGCCTCGTGTTATGTTTACAATAAAAGATACACATGTGCATGGATACAAACTGTTTGAAATAATGGTTCTTTGAGGGCTCTTTAGAAAAGAGGATAGTTCCATATGGAACCATTACGACAAACAGTTCTTGGATATAAGAAGAAAGGGAGAAATACTTAGAACAGTTTCCGTAAGGGTTCCATACAGAACCATAAAGGGTTTCACCCGAGCCATGACTGAAGAACCTCAAAGGGTTCCATTAGAGCCGTATTTTTCTTAGAGTGTATGCTTACTAGTATACTTACTGTTAGCTCTGGCTCACCTAAATGTTAATTATCTGTATGTTGTTTTAAGGCTGTATCTTTGACCCTTATAAATAGACCATGTAACTAAATGTATTAGTTAGAAGACAAATATAACGTATTACATAAACACAATTTGTTTTACAATAACCCAAAATATTGAATCGCCTTTTATCTATGTGTATCTTTAATTGGAGTCGTAAGTTTATGTGAAACTTGTATTGATAATGAAACATTTTGGTCTGTCGTGATGTCTCTGTTGTCCGTCTTGTTATTGTCATTTTGTGTATTTTTGTTTTTGTTGAAAGCTAGTCTGGAATGCCATCAAACATACGTTTACAATAGAAGTGTCATGAATACTTGCCTTGACTGGAATAGCTTACTTTAGAATGAAAATGTTGCCATCGACCAAGATTGATCAACAAAACACTTTTTGTTTTTTACAATAAGCAGCAAGCTTAGGTCATCATAGAGGTGAAATGCTTTGGGGAACCACGCAAAACAAAAATGAAATAAAACAAGCGAATGGAATAACAATGATAAAGGTAGTGACGTCTTGATATATTTTTTATTCCCAATGATTTTAAACAAAGTATTAAGAATAGTGATCCAGAGAAGGACAAATATATCAGGAGTATTCACTCCTCCAAATAATCACAAAGGATTAATGCTCTTCTGGCAGGGAGTAATGAGATGGAAGGAGAACTCACTCCAAATAATCACAAAGGAGTCACGCTCTTCTGGCAAGGAGTACTGATATATTCTTTTCCAAAAGTACCGATAATATATTTTGATGAAGGGGGGAAGGGGGGATATTGGTCATCTTTGAATGCTGTTTTCATCATAAAAACAGCTTCATTGGCCAAAAATTAGGTAGAAGCTGCTTGACTGACACATTTTTACAACTAACTTTAATTAGCCCCTATATCATAGGTCATTCAGTTTCTACTAACTTTATTTTGTCTCTATCAGTGTGTTTACCTTTGTTTCAGTTGTTACATGAGGTTCGGTTTTAACCTTTGTGACCTTTTCAGTCCCATAAAAATCTGCAACTTAAATTATAGCAAGGTCTGTCTCATCATCATTTTGCCAATTTATTTGTGGATCTAGAAGGAGGCCCAAATTAATAACATTTCACTTTTGAGCTGACAATCTGTTTGTAATATCGTCACATGACTTTGCGCTATACAATTTCATCAAGGAAGATACATCTGCCTCCTGCTTGTTATTTAAATGTTTTAGTTCCACTCCCTTTAATGTGTAATTATCACCCAATGCCTCTTTCATTTCTCTGTACCGTTCAGGCCCGCGGCCGTGGCTTAGTGGTTAGCGAGTGCGCTTTCTGAGCCTACTTCGATGTACCGTTCACAGGATCGAG